>DWLO01002000.1:0-13478 GCA_018245335.1 Dalla quadristriga | reverse complement strand
TAGGGTGCACAATAATAATATGTTATTCATAGCTGTATTCTTTCCCTCCTCACCATGTGGTTGTCTGGATGAAATCGGTGCTTAGCGATAAGACCGCGCTTGTACCTTAGAATTGAAGTTGTTTTTTTTGTTATCCATTGTATTTTTTTTCTATATGGTGTTCAATAAAGAACAAAATAAATAAATATTTTTTTACATTTCAGATAGAAATCTGTAAGTCCCAGAACACCACGGGCTGGCTGTGCGTCCTTTACGTCTACAAAGGTCTCCTGCTCCTCGTCGGGGTCTACATGGCCTGGGAGACCAGAAACGTGAAGATATCCGCTCTAAACGACTCCAAATACATAGGAATCAGCGTCTACTCTGTAGTGATGACCAGTGCGAGTGTCGTCGTCATTGGGACGATAATATCCGAGAGGGCGACTCTTGCGTACATCACTATCACAAGCCTGATCCTCGTGGCTACCACCTCGACACTGTGTCTGCTGTTCTTGCCGAAAATCGTTGCTATACGGACTAAAGGTAAGGAAACCAGTGCAATGTTTATTATCAGTTTCGTTGTAAGGAGAGATTTGGCCTCTGAATCTTTACACAATCCACATTCCACAACTCCTGTTACGCTTATTAACAATAACTTATTATCTCAGTCACAATCTACATGGCGAACTCCTACCACTGTCCTGCGCGCAGTCTTGTGGTAGTCCGTTGTAAAGATGGTCGTTTTAAAATAAACGGCAACAGTTCGGCAACGGTGCCGGCATCAGATGCCGTTTTTGTAATAACGATGCGCATCGTTGACAAGATATAACGAAAACGCCCATCTCTAGTCTCTTGTCTTGCGCGTCCCGGAAAGCCCGCGAACAAAATACTTCCACAGACAACCTATTACTGACCACGACGATAGAGATAACTAGATTTAGCTACTACTATGTTTTCAGCCGAAGAGGACCCAGTAATACAGAGCATGGGCCTCAGACTGGAGTGTAAAACCAGAAGGTTCGTGACGGACGAGACGCAAGAACTGCACTTCCGCATAGAAATACAAAACAAAGTGTACAAGCGAGAAGTGGCTGCGTTGGATAAGGAGATCGGGAGGCTGGAGAAGCTGTTGGCGGAACCACTGGAACCTCCCAGGGGTTCCATTGCTTCGATAGTGCTTCCCAAACGGGTAAGATGATTGTTATAACCTGTAATGGGTCCTAATTGCTGGCAACCATTGATCTCACAACTGCCTGGAGGGTATTCTACCACACTGATTCAGTGCAGATTATTTAGTGTCCAATGTGGGAAGATTTTAAACCGCCCAAAGGCCTCCGACAAGACTTAACGGTAACAGGACCGACTGCTTAAAATGCCTTCCAAAGCAAGAAATCGCTTAGGAAATTTTGCCGCTAGTATACAGCGTATACTGCCGTTGCCGTTGTTTTGCTGCCGTTGTTTTGTCCGTTATTTTGTTGAAAATATAGTTAATAAAGCACATTTTTCAAAAACTTTTATATCGTTGAATATGTTAGTATGTGCGAAACGAGAGGAAAGCGAAACTGAAAAACGCTTCTAAAAATTGAAAACTTAAACAACATTTACTCACTAACACCCCCACACTAGGACTCGATATGTCGCGGGTGGCCTGACATACAACACACCACAAACGTTCAAGACCCGACACACGTTCATCTGTCAAATAAATGTTTGCCCCGGCTGGAGATCGAACCCGGGACGCCGCGTTCAGCATGCAGGGTCAGTAGCAACTGGGCTACGGCGTCGGCGAATGGTAACAGATAGCGCAGAACACGAGTGTTTAGATCGAGATAGTGTCAGTGTGAACATTCATAATAGTACCATAGGATCCAATGCAACCATTTAGGTACATCAACGTAGTACAGTTATTTTTTATTTTTATTTTATTTTTATTTATTAAGGATAATCAACAAGACATACATCAATTTACAAACATAATTTAAAGGCTAAAAGGTTAAAAGTAAAAACTAAATTCTGTCTTTATTACAGATGCCTTTTATATAATATAGATTACCACGGCATGTATCATGATCGAGCTTATCTTAAAAAAAAAAATAGAAAATTAACAAAACGAAATATAAAAGAAAACGATAAACAAAAGTAGAGTAATAAACAAAATTGGTGAAAACGAACATTTCTAACTAAAAAGTAGGAAAAAGGTTGAAATATTTACAACATATCAAGTAACTTTTTTTTTAAATAGTATGAATGCTATTTCTAAATAGTTAAGTTAGCTAAATCCTTACTGTAAATGAGTGTTTGTTTGTCCTTCGCTGCAATAAAGCTATGGATCGACGTGATTTTTTGCATAGATATAGTTTATAATATACCGGTAGAATTGAGTTTCTGTGGTATATATATTTTTTGTTTTTTTGAATGGACATTTGCTGTTGGCCCTATTGGTCTTTACAGCGTCACCGAACGGGTCTGTGGTATAGATAATAGGTACATGGTACTAGATGGTTTGTGATATAGACTAGGCGGGCGGGGCCGCGGGCAAGGCCTCGTCTTATACAAGGATTCCCGCAACCTCGCCCGCGAAGATCTCTTTCTCTCCTTTTCCATACTAACTTAAACAACCCATTTCACCTCCTTAGGGATGGAATATTCAAATATCCTTTCTTAGTGGCTCACAACGTTACCAAAGGTACTTACTGTCAGGATTTCAGGCCCCTTCTTACAGCGTTTGCGGCTTGACGTTGAACAATGAATCAGCTGGGTCTTTTTATAAGGTTACATTTGAACAAATTCAATCATTTCCAGACGGAGTTAAATACAGTAGAAGAGGAGGGTCGTGGCCGCTCGGACTCCGATAAGAGAACCCCCAGCATCACAGGAGGTCTACCGATGCTGCTTCTCTCCGTCCTCCCCCCAGTCATACCTCGCGCGAGCTGGCCTTCCGCGGAGGCCTGCCGAGGCCGCAACTCGGTCAGCTTCAGCTCCCAGCCGAAACTCAACTTCAGGAAATCACAACCTTCGATTGACCTGTACAATCTCTGCTTGAACAAGCGCGAAGAACACCCCGGTCTACTCAAAAGACTGAAGAGCTTCTTCGGGAGTAGACCGTCGAGTAGAAAGGCGTCTACTATGTCTATCGCAGATCCCACTGGGCAGAGCATAGCGGCCGCGCTGAAGCTACACGTTGGCATGATTGCAGGCCTCGTCCCAGGCAACAGAAAGCATTCCATGGTACTCTCTTGCAACACACTGCACGTGCCACACCCGGAGCTGAAGCTACGCAGGGAGTCGTACGCTAGGAGCGGCCCAATCATTCGCATAACGGACGACGAACCATCATGTTCGACATACACATCAGACAGAAGCATCTCATCTGGCACGCAGAAGTACGTAGCGGAGCCAGAAACGAGGGTAAATTTCGTTCTGCCTACAACTCATAACAAGCCCGCGTCTCATCAGAGTTCTACTGAGAAAATCAAGGGGTCTCCCAGGTTCCCCCACAGGATATCGCCGGCTGCGTCGAGTTTGACCACGCTGGATGGTAGGAGAAAGACCAGTGCGGACAGCGTGTTCAATATCACGCCGGGACCTTTTGATGAACAGCGAAGGTACAGTCATCAAAACGTGAGCAATCAAGAGCAGAGGAGCAAAGTTGTTTTGGAAAGCAGATGGAAGTCCACGGAAGATGCAAGACCTGGCCCTTCTACGAGAAAGTAGACACGAATAGATTAATTTTGAGGAGCCTAGTACCCCGCAATGTGAAGCCAATGAAACGTCGTCCGAACTATAACCGAGGCAGTGGTTGGACCGTACCTCAAGCTTGGAAACCACTTCTCAATGCTAGTGCACCCAGCCTTACACACCTGGAGAGGATGACTCAAGCGACTCCAATGCGGCCGTCGGTGACGTCGCATAGCGGGCGTGCGAGCGAACGCAGTTAACGACGCGCGCTGGCGGCGGTCGGTGGCTCGTGAGGAAGGCCAACAAATCGGACCGAACGAGTTTCACTTAGAATTAAAACGGACACTCACTAGTAGTAAAATGTAAGTCTCAAGGTTGTAGAAGTATAAATCGGCAGGTCCGTATTCCAACATTAGTGATATCGTTAAGATCCATCCATGGCTGTAAAATTTAGATCGGTGTGAGTGATGATTGTGCCAAATAGGCAACAAAATGCCATTATTTTATACATTATGTACCTATGTACTACTTTAGAATGTGAATTTTGTCTTATGATTACGCGTATCTATTACAGGTAGTTTAGTGTGTATTGTGATCCTTGTATTAAATGAATTCGGAGCGTTGTACAACAAAATTGAAAAGTATTATGTACCAAATGACTTCTCGTGCTAAAATTTTTGAGATTCAAAACTTACTTCAACTATTCAAAATAGGAACTACCTCTGGGAAAAACGAATTATATTTTACACAATATTGACCGTGACCAGCACGATTTAAAGGTCATGAAAACATTTTTGAAATAATATTACATTCGCGGTAGGTATCAATAAAACAAATACTGTTCTACGCAATATTGTACCCATTATCTATTTTTGTAGTTAACTAAACATGTTTCCCGTGAAACTATAAGGGAAAAACACCACCAAAGTAGATTTTATAAAAAAAGTTTATAAAAATAATAGTTTCTATAAAAATTTCCTAAATGTAGATGAAGACTTTAAAATAACTAGCTATCTACATATATTTAAAAGTGTGTCGTAGCCATTGGATACTAGTTGTATGTTTTAATCTATTACCTCTATTAATTACGATGAAACGGCGATAATTTGAAGAGCTTCCTGGTATTGTAAATGTATTGTAACGTCTTATTACACGTTCTTAATGTCAACCCCAAGTATTTTAAAGTAATATCACATAAAAGGGCAGGCTCTTATATAAATCTTCATTACTACGCATTTTGCCTTAACTTTTAAATGTTACTCAGTAAAATAAATAATGCATCTAATCAGTTAAAAGTTCGAAATGTAAAGAAAAAAATACAATATTTAAATTGAATCACACCTATATTTCTGTTAGAAGAAATATTCATAAAAAAACATCGAAAAATAGTTAGATAAACAATTTTATCAAGCCACTATATTTCTCCAAGCGTCTTTTTTTTCATTCATAAGTATTTCTGTTTCCAACCAAACTCACTAGAATCATATTTGCGCGGTATTATCGCTTATATTAAAGTAAATGAATCTACTAAGAAAATAAAACACATTTTAATAACATATTAAATGACATTCATATCATTATTGATATGTAGTTAAGTCTAGTTAATCTATTTGGAAGCAATATTAAGGAATTTAATTGTAATGAAGTATTAAAAGAAATATTTTTGATTAGACCATAATATTTAGCTAAATTATATTATCTACTTATTGTATTGTAAGTACAGAAGAAGTGTGAATGTAGAAATGTTCATATTTTATATCTTAACATAAAAGTAATACTTTGCAATAAAAACAGTAGATGTCTTCATTAGAATAATAATCGCAGTTGCAATAGATTTTTTAATAATTATTATTATTTCAAACTACACTAAATTAAACTAATATTCCAGGTTCTGTCGTGTAGGATGGTAATTTAAAACAAGTCTGTAAACATTCACTATAGACAAAGCTTTTCCTATTTATTTTCTAAGACTCGTCACTTATAATGAAAAGTCATTCGGTCAATCTTATAATTTTTCAGATCTTATTTCATGTGACATGACTTTGCATAAATATAAGAATATACTGTTTTGTATTAATGTCAAAAGTTACACAAAATTGCAACTGTTAGATTATGAAATCCTGTGCCGTGTGACAAATTATGAATAAATTTATTCATCAAGTCTTATATCATTTTATTATCTCTTCCCTTTGCAGCATTCGTTTCTCTGTTAAAATAAAACTAACCCTAACCCAACCTAACCTAAAAATATACCGACGAAACAGATCACTATTAAGGGCTCTTTCAATTTAGACGTGATAGGCGTTAGTTAAAAATGTTTTGTTGTTTATTGAGATAATTGCCACTATAGGGGCGTTGTATGAAATTACTACTACAGAACAGCACTAGCGTATAGACGCACGACAGTCAGATACGGTTTCAATTTAGGCGTTTGGTATCGGACTGCTACCGTACCGCAGCGGTATGGCAGCGGGTTATAATCAGCGGCACGATAAACGTACGGCAGCGGTCCGACACGAAACGTCTAGATTGAAAGAGCCCTAAGTTTTATTCTATTGTGACGCGTGTGACCGACCAAATCAGGGACCACCACAGAATACATTTCGGAGTAATATCTGGAAATAAAAATACATTAGTCTATGGACTACGCTAATTGATATTTTGTTCCTTGGCTAGCTGTATATTAACTAAATTTTTGGAACTGGCATGCATGATGTAAATTTATTGTTCGACTAGTTATTCAGGACATAGAGATC
Organism: Dalla quadristriga; assembly: GCA_018245335.1. NCBI lineage: Eukaryota > Metazoa > Arthropoda > Insecta > Lepidoptera > Hesperiidae > Dalla > Dalla quadristriga. The sequence goes on along the minus strand of DWLO01002000.1, from coordinate 7,065 downwards.
CTTACTATATTATACTCTTTAACACTTATATATTTTATACCTATCGTCCAAAATAAACTAATTTAAAAACTATGAAATGTCGAAAGCTTATGAATTTCCTAGTCGATGAGCGACTATAGACCGATACCGCAATCGAGACACTTAACATATTAAAATTCAGCAAAAATGAAATTATAAGAACTTGTCGGGCTTTTAATGCTTTTGATGTCAATTTTTGATCGGGACGTGTATTTTAGGCCTTACTTGTTGTTGGCTGAGTGTGCATGGTGCATGCGCCAGGGCCATAAACAAGAAAAAATAACCATCTGTAAATTTACCATTTTCTCATTCAGTCAGTCATTCGCTTCACTTTCACACAGCAGTTAGATTTACTTCGACAGTGATAGGAACTAAACAAATCTAGTCATCTCAAATAATTGTCGTCCTAAATATCTAGGAAATCTCTAAAATGGCTAACATAGCAGCAAAGCGTATCAAACGTGAGTTTAAAGAGGTGATGAAAAGCGAGGAGGTAGGGTTTTACATGGTACTTTATTTTTTAACATGATTGGATTACTACGTGAATGTTAGATGCTGTTACTTGCATTTTTATTTGAGTGTCAAAAGCTTTAGAGCACGTCTTTTTGTTCATTTTATTTAGATGTTGTGCATATTTTTAGGGTTCATTTTCTTTTTCTTGTTTTATTTAATTAGTTACTTTTGCATGATTCAGCATGTTCCAAGAATTGGAGTGAAGTGAACGATCCTCTTGTTTACCTACCTTTATTGTTACTTGCGTGTACCCACTTAAATCGTTCTTATTCTTTGCCAATTGATCGCGAGGTAGAAGAAATAACAATTTGCTTTATATATTTTAATGAAAATAGACGAGGTAGTTACAGGTGGTGGAGGTGTACGTTTTATATCTCAGTTTGACGAAGGTATTTTTAGTATACAAATACCTATCTATTAATGATTAGCTGTTCCCCAAAACGTCGCCGCAATATAGAAATAGTTTTTCCATAAAACATGGGTGGGTGGGTGAAATGAACATTGAACATTTCACCCACTTAAGAGTGGCGTTTTTATTAATCCTTCCTTAGTGGATGTCTGCCATAACAAAGATACTTACTGTAAAAACTTCAATACTACATATCTCTAATGATTCAGTCAGTTAGGACATCTATTTATATTTGAATTAATAAGTTTGATGTATGTACATCTTTAAATGTTAAAAGGCAAAAGAAGGTGACCATATTTTAAACATTGAATAAGAAGTGATTTTGTTTGTTAGAGTCTTAGGATTTCCAATCATTGCTTTTAAATATGTTAGGGTTAAACCCTTAATGCTTGCACACTTACACCTCAAGACTAGGATTTCCTATGGCGGATGGCAGAATATTTATTATCTACCGATGTTATAGTAAAACAAAATATTACATTAAATCTATTTATTCAGCTAGGGAGCTGGCTTGGAATTCGGTCTGTGACATGTAATCACCTGCCAAGGAGTCATATTACCATGTCACACTTCTTCACAATTTGGTTTTCAATATTTGTCAGCTTTTTTCCTCATTATTTTGTTCATGCAGCTTCACCGCCATTAGTAGCTAGCATTCTACACCAACCTCTTTACATTTTGTTATTATGATTATACAACCAGGACCATTATGAAAAACCTCCAATGACTTGTTATAATCAAAAGATAGTTCTTACCTTCACTACAGTACAACGACAACCTAAACTGATGTCCAGACCTCATAGTAGATCTTTCCATGTTTTTTGCCTTCTAGGTCGGCACCTTATTTGGTCAAGCTGTGAGTTGTGATAGGCAACAGAACGCTGAAGGTACTGTAGGCCTTTACAGCATTACTTTACACTGACCATTTCATAAATAATCTTCCTAGTACTAGGTCATAAACAAAAAGGATTAAAATTGTAGCATCCACTAGGGATGCCACGGACAGCAAGAAGCATCCAACTTGGAACAGTCGTATTTAACCTTCGTTTTTATCATTGTTTGTGTAAATATTTTTTAAATAAAATTCTTTTACTCTTTCCGCATATTATACGTTTAAGAGATCATAGCATATGTAATAAATGCATAGGAACTTGAATAGAAACCATACCCTTTCCATCCCTCCATCCTTAGTTCGGTTTGGCTGCTAAGGTTATTGGTTGAAGCTTCTTGAGTTATAGTTAGTGAGTTAGAGCTTACTGTGTTTAGACACAGTCTCACACCTTCCATACTACAAGAAAATCTATTATGGTAGATGGGGGATGTTATTGACTGCACTAATTGAACTCTTAATGTTGTTGATTAGAATATTGTGCACAATTCATGAACTAGCAATTATATTAGACATTTTAATATGTTATTTGGTATTGTAGTTCCAAAAACTCATTATTTTAAATCACATTCTTCATTCTTCATTAAATTCATATGAAATACGTCAGTAGTTTCATAAAATCTTCATACCTATTTAAGGTAGGTACTTATAATTGAGTTTCACCTATATAGAATAGGATTCTTTAAAAATTCATTAACTAAAAGATACATACTAAGAAAAGAATTATTGGCAAGTTAGGTATAATTGACTGCTTAGCTTTATACATCTTGATTCAGGCAGCCCACCAGATAGGATTATTTTGTGCCATACTTTGGAAATGGGAAAATTATTCTCTTCAAGTCTATAAATATAATAATTGGTATACTTATAATGTTTGAAACCTTACTGATATAATTATTTTATATTAGTATTATAAGGTTACATTTAATAAAAGTGTAGAAGTTACATATTTCGATATAATTCAAGGGGACATTTATGATTAGAACTCTTACAAAAAGTATTCTAAAATCATGTAGCATATTTCTTGATACAAAATGACGGTGTATTGGCACTTTATATTGACTGCCACTTAATATCAATATGCATCTTGTTGTTTTGTAACATCTCTGGTCTTAATCGATGTCAATAAAATACACTTGACAAGTGATGATTTGCCCGCAATGCTAAACAATTTATTTTAAGTAATGCATGTTTTATATTAGTTTAATATTGCTTGAAATAAGATTTCGTTAGCCGCGGTAACGGGGAAAAATTTGGTTATGCGCGTTACGGAAGTGACGTCACGAAAGAGTAGAATTAGGGGATGAAAGCTTGTAACTATAGATAAATAAATAAACGGTAGACGATGTCTCGTGCACTGTAAATTGCAAATCATCTTTCCTTGAGCTCACGGAATAAGACCTGATAAACCATTTTTATTTCTCGGTACCTAATGGGTAACTATCGATGTTTTGATGTGTATTGAATGTAATTCCAATGAATTGTGATATTATGATTGTGTTTTGATGAATTTACAGAGCAGATTTTGTAATGCAAAACATTTCGCACCTGAGGTAACTTTACAGACACTTGGTCTTGAACTATTATTTCCTTTTACTGTAGTGCTCATTTTAAGATCATTAATTTTTTTAAATTTTTAAATTTTATTTTAAAAGGGTTAATCAATAAGACAATATATTAATTAATATTAACAAATTAGTAGACACAAATAAATAGTATTGTTTCTTGGCGTTTCCTACTCTTATTTCTAGTTGTTTGTGATCAATTGACCGAGGTATACATACTCTTCTATGTATTCTATGTTTTTATTACTTGTGGTGATTGTTTCTTATTCTCCAATTGTCATGACTTTCGTTTTGAGTAGATTCGTCAATCATCAAATATATTAGTTTAATTACTGAAATATTAATCACCGACTATTTTAGGTGGCAGGAGGATCCATCAAACTGGAACTGGTCAATGAAAGCTGGACCGATCTTCAGGGAGGGATCGCTGGCCCACCGGATACTCCATATGAGGGTGGAACTTTTCTTCTCGAAATAAAGGTCCCAGAAACCTACCCTTTTAATCCACCCAAGGTAATTAGCAACGTCATGGACATTTCGTATGTTTGTGTAAACACAATTCGTTATTGATTATGAATCATGTCATTTACCGCAGATTCGCTTCATGACCAAGATATGGCATCCTAATGTATCCTCTGTGACGGGTGCAATTTGCCTAGATATTCTCAAAGATCAGTGGGCAGCTGCGCTCACTCTGCGCACTGTGCTGCTCTCTATACAGGCGCTGCTGTCTGCGGCCGAGCCCAACGACCCACAGGATGCAGTCGTTGCCAAGCAATACAGAGACAACATTCATCTGTTTAATCTGACGGCTCGGCACTGGACCAATGTCTATGCCGGTGGGCCCACATGCATCTGGGAATTCAACCAGAAGGTGCAACGTCTAGTGGATATGGGTGTAGATGAACATGAAGGGCGAGTCGCCCTGTCCACCTACGATTGGGAACTGGAGCGTGCTACTGAGCAAATTTTTAGTTAGATTATATAAAATTAGAAGTAACATTATCCTAATAAGGTACGGTGAGGAAGTGATATTAAGGACCCTTCAAATTTGGTTTCTGTACTATCTTCCCTCTTTTTTTCGCTCTTTTAAACAGACATACATTGCTTTTTGGGGGACTGTACATTAAATATGAAATACCATCGTATAAGCATTTATGACCAGACTAGTCACAATTTTCTTTTAATATAAAACAGAAGCGTAATAAATTGATTTATGCACGAATTCGCCAACCACACGTATTTTAGGAGACTCCTAAAGTTGGTAACATGAAAAATAACTCCTTCAGGGCTAACAACGCAATGACGACAAGTCTTGTCGCTAGTGATAACTACCATATCGGGCTGCCAGCTTATGCGTCAGTCATTCATGGTAAAGAACGGCCCCGCCGACGGACTTATTGAACCTTATTTATTTATTTAATAATTTATGTACAAATCAAATAGGAAAAAACAAAACAAAATAGCACAGGATGAAAATGGTACAATGGCACATTCGGAACCAATTTGAATTACGTTGTGGCTTTTGTATTTGGCTCCCTGATCACTTTACCACAGATTAGATAAGACTTTGTAAATTATACTGAGTTTTGTTTTTTCGCTAGTCTTGTCTTTAATGCTATTACTGAAGCACAGCGTTCTTTCTAAAGATCTAACCGTTTTAATCTAGTTGATAAACATCCACAAGAAAAGCGCGCGCTTTTTAAATATTGATATTTCGCTTTGGTCACCTTTAGTAATACACCTAAACAATTTAGTTAATTCAAAACACTAGGACACTCGTGACTGTGACAAAGTACTTCGTTACTTAATTCCTATCTATAATTATCATTGAAGTGGAAATCGTACCGTATTATCAGCTATTTGGATGGTACGTGCTTCTGTGAGCCCCCCCCCTGTACGTGCCACATGCAACACGGATTGGGTACTGCTGCAAATTCATTTAAAGGCTTATTTGTAAACTGCCACAATATCTGACGATGACTGACAAAATACTTTAATCACCTATTGTAGATCAGCCCGAGAATATTTCAATACGCATACGTCTATGAAAAGAAAAAACGTAAGTATTTTAACTAAGTAAAGAAGGGGGGGGCTTATAAATACATGTTTTATTATTAGGTAGTATTTCTAATTCTTAGCTGCACAGTGAACGTGCAAATATCCTGTTTAAGAATTAGATTACCTTTTTGTTTAGATTTTTCTGAATTTAACTATGGTTTGGGATATTAAATAGTTGTTTATTTTCACTGTGATTCCTAGCTGAAGTATGATTATTTGATGATTTCTATGTTTTGTGCTACCTATCTGAGAATAAATTTAATTACAATAACATATCGTATCCTGTTATCGGTCGAATTTATTTCTGTCGAAGTCAATTTTTTCAAGAAATTTTGTTATTGGCATATAATCTGTATGTAATCATAAATAATAAATAAAATCAAATATGATATAATGTAGTAATTGTATTAACTAACTTGGTAGTATTTAACCTTTTCATTGCTTCAGTATATAAAAATTGTAATAGGCCTACCTACATCCAGCAAGTGACTTGTTGGAATGTTAGTATCTCTTCAATTTAAGCAAATAAAAAGTTATGGTATAGATGTATGTTGTTTTAATTTTGCCGTATCCATCTTTGTATCTTTTCAATTTTATCTTACTGGAAATGCTATTAGGTATATTTATTTTAAACAAGTAGGTAGGTATGTAATATTGTTAAGTGTCGGTTTTTTAAATAAAATCTTTTCTATCGGTCTAGAAAGTAAATGAAAAAAAGCAAGTCATACGGAACTTAATATAGGTATTTAACATTAAGATAATGGTAATAAAACAATAAATATTTTCCTTTTTATGCACATTATTCCAAAATATCATTTTACTTATTATGTAACCTACCTACTATTATTTATTATATAAACCTAATAGATTTTGCCCGCTAGAACCATCAAAGTAAAATTAGTTTTTTCATACAAACTTTCTCTGACTCCTTAAGAGTAGGTACGCAATCCCAACAGCGAAACTCGTTAATGGGCTACAACATATTTTTGTATGTTCGTTACATAAAGTTATTAAGTGTAACTTGTGAATAAATTTACTTTATATGTATATAAGTACATTTTATAGGAATTATCATACTCCTAATGTTATTTATTTACGCCCAAAGTTAAAAGTCGTGTTGAAAAATCGACCTTTAGTGGCGCTTAACTTCTATACCAATCTATTATTCCTGTTCTGTGTAGAAGTTTACTCAGACAATGATGAGACAAATAGATATCATGCTTAGTTTTGTGCGTAGAGCTTCAAACATTTTAGTTATTGTTGATTACGTTTGTATGGAAAAGTACTGGACTTGCATCCCCTAAGGAATTATTTAAATAAAAGTAGTTCATTCCTTTTTCAGAGATCAAGCTATCTTGACACTAATTTTCATTAAAATTTGTCTAGTACATTTCACGTGATTGAGTAACAAAGATCCATCCATCCTCGCAAACTTTCGAATTTTTAATAGTTATGACAAGATAGGCCTTGTATGATATTCCCGGGAAAAGCGCGAAATTTCAGTATTTTCCCGGATTTCGTATAACACGTCCACTAATTCTACGATGTTATATCAATGATAAAAAAATCGGAACGCCGCTTGGATATAGAAACGGGCGGCGCGTGCGTTT
>DWLO01001999.1:0-13479 GCA_018245335.1 Dalla quadristriga | reverse complement strand
TTGTGCCCGAGGTGATCAGCATAACAACATCCCGGTCCGTTCCGAGTTGAGTGAGTCTGTGACGCGTACATTAACGGTGCCGTGGGCAACGTTATTGTAGTAGTTCAGCATCGGATCCCGGCATCGATAGGTGGCATCGGTATTCAGCACCGTTTATTTTAAAACGATCATATCTAGTGATCATAGACAATATAGGGATCAGGTGACCTACCTACTGCGACTATCAATATTTTTATACCCTTCGGATTATTAATTTAAGAATGTATCTGCGAACTTGGGTACCATAGATATTTGTCCGCCAATAGCAACGAATCTGTTAGTGCCACATGCCGTCAACAAGACGCTTGCGGGCCGAAATCGTTATTGCCACCCGTTGGCAATAGGGCGCTTGACAGGTTAAAATGACGAAGCACAGACAAAATATCTGGTGCGTCCCTAACAATGACCCTAGGGGCATTACTATTTAAGGTATGCATGTCTTAAGCAGTTTAAATAAGTGTAATGGAACGTGTAGATACTTATATTTTGATAATCATTAAGACTAGCTTTATAGAAATGTTGTTCTGCTGCAAGCAAATCAGAAGGGAAAAAAGTTCCATAGATTATAGAACGTTATAATTGTTTTATAAATTAGGGTTGCCAATTTATTACAAAGCTTAATTTGTACATTTACAACAGTACGCACAGCATGCAAGGTATGTAAACGACTGGGTTATCTACAAACGTTGAATTGTAATTCCCTTAGGGTCATTGTTTGGGACGCACCATGATCTTTTGTCTATGCTTCGTCATTTCCAGTTGATAATTGCAGTAGGTAGGTCGTTTATGATCACCTCGGGAATAAATCGTGTATTCATTGGAATATGGTCGCGAGCGGACCTGGAAGGTGGGCGACACGTAGAGGTCCTGGTCGATGGGGAAGGGCATCCCGAAGTTGAGGTTGTGGATGAGCTTGTGCCGGCGCGTGCGCACCGCGCGCATCGGGTAGTACATGGTGACCTCGTGGTGCGTCTGCGACGCGAACACCGCCTCGTTCTCGTCTACTGGCGGCTCTGCAAAACGTTGCCATTTCAAAAATCAGTGCGTGATATCTTACTAAGTCTACTGGAAAATACTTATTACCGAATATTTGTGCCACATTTGTATCATTAATTTGTGCCGTCTGCCTGCTAGCCACGGGTATCCCGCTATGCTGCTTACTGTCAATCGCTGGAACTCAGCGTTGAACTTGTGAAATGCCCACAACCTACCGAATACGTAATGTGTTACGTCTAAAAAAGTAAAGAACGTCCAATATTTTTTATATTTACAGGAAATTTCCTGAACGACTCTAGTGTAAGCCAAACAGTTAGTACATATATAAAACAATAAAAACAAACGTTAAACAGTAAAATTAAAATACCAAATATTTGATACAAATCGCAAAAAATAGCAAATCCCCGGCCATGGCAAACATTTATTTGGCAGATAAATATTTGTACTCAAGTCTTGGGTGTGTTTAATTGTGTTGTTTTCTGTATGTGTCTACTATCTTCAACACAGTGTATCCTAGTGCGGGGTATGTGTGTAAGTTTTTATTTTTAAAAGTGTCGTAACATAATTTTAAGAGATCTATCGCTAAAACTCGCGCGTGGGCACGCTCGCATGTCCGTATTGAAGAATAGTATTATCTTAGTAGCGCTGACTCTGTCGAGGCCACCAATGGCCAACATTGTACTAGCGGCGCTGCGTGAAGTAGCGTATGTCCGGAGCAGACACTCGCTCCGTGAGTTCTCACATACGCCCTTACTTACCTTTTTCCAATATCGGCAACAAGCTCTTGGGCTCGTCATCCTCCCAGATGTCATTGCTGTCCGTTGCCTGCCGCGCCACCCCGAACCAGTCCAGCACTGTCGGCATGATGTCCAGTAAGCTGACCATGGCATACGACGCCTCGTTCTTCCTGGCCGCGGGGGCTGGGGACGAGATCAGCAGCGGCTCTCGCAGACCGGGGTCGTACAAGTTGGTGCGCCCGGACGGGAAGGGGATGCCGTTGTCGGAGCTGTAGATTACCAGCGTGTCGTCTAGGTGGCCAGCGGCTTCTAGCTCCTTGATGAGAAGACCGACACCTGCATCAAAGTGAATTGCATTTGAGTGTAGTCGTTACGAGTGCCTTGTCTTACCAATAAATTATATTGGAGTCTGTCTGTGATATTAAAATTAAACTCAATTATTAAATGGAATATGCTATTTATATGACACTTAAACATAATCAACCGTTTTAAGAATTTTTGTCTGTCTGTCTGTTTTTTGTCGTGAATACGCCCCGAAACCGCTAAACGGATATTGAGAAAATTTTCAGAGATTGTAGAGGTACGTGAACTTACTGTACTTGTTTTATTTCAATATCTCAAACGGTTTTTAAGTTAGGGCCCTAAGGCGTCTGTACCCCTTTTCACTGTAGATTTTTTTCTGTATCTGAAAATTACGCGAGCACTTACCCTGGTCAAGCCTTGACATGGTCGTGTACTGAGCAGCTACATCTCTCCTAGCCGCTTCTGTGTCCTGTAAAATAATTTAATTTAATAATGCATCTACCAGTAGTAAAATTCTCGCAGTACATTGTTCCTAGGTTTTACCTGTATGTGAAAGGGCAGCTGCACCTCGTCCCACTGGTAGTACCACGGCGCCCAGTCGGGGATGATCCCCATGCCCTCCTCGCCGGAGCCGAAGCGCTCGCAGAAGGGCCCGAACTGCGGCTCGGAGTGGCCGCAGCGGTGCGGGTCGTGAAATCCCACGTACAGGAAGAACGGTCTAAGCACATGATTGTTACATGTCATTACAAAAATTTGGCAAAATGCTGGTAATATGACGTAATGTTTGTATACTGGCTGACGGCCGTGGCATCACCAACGGACCCTGCGGAAGACCAGCTCTGGGTTTTCTTGGACAGCATAATGCTGAGCAGGATCCGTTTCGCAATGCGAACCACTTACGATCTAATATGGTGCCTATTTATATTCAGGGCGAAAACAATTATTGAAATTTTTTTTATCAAAAGTTAGGTAGGTACCTATACGAAAATTAAAATATGTCTTAAATGTCCGTAATTTTACTGTCGATAATGATAATAATATGGTAGCACACTTTTCAAAAGTCTACCTGGACGTTTAGAATCATTGAAAAAGTTAGAATATGCGAGCGAGAGAGAAGCAAAATGTTATTATTATATTTTTTTTACTGTGTGCTTAAATCTGGGTTTTACAAAGGGCGGGCTCAATGCCTTTTGGCATTCTCTGCCAGTCAACCCAGAGAGGGCATTATAGGGCTCGTAAGCTGGGAACAGCCGGTAGCAGCTTTAAATGAAGAATTCGGTCGGGATGATGAAAGCGCTTGTTTACTTGTTTTCCCGGTTGGCGGCGGCGAGGAACTCCCTGGCCAGGAGCTTCATGCGCGTGATGTTGCGGCCCACTTGGTTGATGGGGTTGTTCTCCTCCGTCTGCTCGAAGTCGAAGCGGTACACCGCCGCCGGCCCCACGTGCTTCTTGCCGATTATTCCTACACCAACGTTGTACACATTGTACTCACAAGGAATGCTTGGGAAATGTCGCAAGATACCTCCGGTACATCCTGTGCTTTATCCAAGACATTGGATGTGAACAGCATGACCCCATCAGGAAATTCAGTCACTTAATAATAAAAATACCGCGCTCAAACTTGTGATTTTTTATCTTAGTGATCAACTCAGCGGGTTGAAGTGAAAAGTAACAGATGGTGGTAAATGGTTTGTGGGGCCGATGAATGACTGATAAATGTTATATTTTAAATCCTTATATTAACGACTTACTATTATAATTATTAATAAATTCATTACTAGTTATAAGTAAGTAATATAATATTATTGTTGTCACAAAACTTTTAATTAACGCTATGTACGCCTTTTACTGGCACGCATAACAGATGTTTAACAATATTTAAAGAATATTTTGTAATTATTTAATAGGTTTTGTAGTTGGTGCATCTAATAATAAACCAATAATAAATAATATTGGTAGAGAATAATCACCACGCAATTCGTCGACTACAATGGCACACGCGTAGTATTCAAATATGCTACGAACCGATATGATCTACAAGACTTAGTAAACTAAAACAGAACTGGTAAATATTAACTCATTCTTAGGTTTCCTATCTATACCTATAACTACGTATGCATATACATACTGAGTTTTCATTTACAAATATCAGATGGCGCTTCTAAACGATTTGCCTAAACTCACGCAAGAGGGCTCTCTTTTCCTGTATATATTATTGTACTCTTTGTACAAGACGTACCGGTGTAAACGCCGTGTTGGCGCAGCAGTGCGGGCAGGCTGCTGACGTTGTCGAAGGAGCTGAAGTGGTGTACGCCGTGGTGCAGTCCATACATTCCGTTCTGGTGGCTGGGCGCGCCCGACAGCAGCGCCGCACGGCTGCGCAGACCATATTAAGTACTGGGTGGGATTCATGATTTCGTGAAGGCGGTGAAAGTACTAACGAATCTTACCAATAAATAAAATTGGTGTCTGTCTGTGATAATAAAGTTAAGGTCTATAATTAAATGCCATATGCTATTTATATGACACCTGACCATAATCGATTGTTTTCAGTATTTTTGTCTGCTTGTCTTCTTTGTTTTGTCGCGTATAAGCTCCGAAACAGATGAACAGATATTGTTTAAATTTTCAGGGATTGTAGAGGGTACCTACCACATAGGTTTTGTTTTATCTCAATATCCTAGAAGGTGTTTTAGTTAAGTCTTAGCGTCGGTGCCCCGAGGATCTCATTTATTTCACACTGCACCATTAATATTCATGACTAGGGAGAGCTCGCGAATTCTCCCGCGTGAAATGTCGATGTACCTAATTAGAGAACATTTTAAACTGTGTAGATTGCATTACAAAGTAAGTTTACCGAGTTTAAATGTAGGATATATATTTTAGTTTAAAATCAATAATATTTATTGGAATATTCTCGGACAACTTTGATTTGGCGAACGACCGATTTAAAAAAGTTATCATGGGGAAGATAGATTTAAGATAAAAGATGTGTATACAGGTTAAACCGGTATTCCTGAGGCGAGCGCCTCAGTCCTCAGCAACGCATCTGTGACCAGTTTCGACTGGCACGATTACTAACGATTACTAACTGGACGAATTCTAATATTTACTAACAGGACTAACATACACTAGCAGTTCTAAGTACCTCAGTCCTATTACTAAGGAATGCCTATAAAATAATATTTACATGAACACCTATACTAGAAGGACTTAATAATAGTCTCTCGCAGTCTTATTCAAAGTTTGTCACAAATGCATGCCATGGACGGCAGTGGTTGGTGGGATTTCTTGTGTTAATAGCAAACCTATTTACATAATATTAAAAAATACATGTAGGTACCTAGGTGAGCAGCTGCTGACGGAGGTGAACGCATTGTTAAAAATGACGCTGCGGCGTGCCAGTGCGTCTATGTTAGGCGTCTGGCAGATCTTGTTCCGGTACGCGCCCAGCTCAAACCCACCGTCGTCAGCTGTCGATAAAGAAAACAAATTACAGCCCTGACCTAACGTCCAGCCAATAAATTGTTATTAAGAGGATACATCGATCCTCAGTTGAAAATGAAGCGGTCCGTATTATGTAAATTTAATATGAATATAGGTCTAGTTGGGAAGTTAAACGAGCGGGTTTTTTGTTCATTCAATTCAAGTGATGCTTGACTGTTATTCGTTAGTGCCACAAAACAAGTATCGTAATGCAAATTATGAATTTAAATTATGTATAGCTGGAATCCAGGAACCGTCACATATTATTAACTTCATATTTTTTAATAAAAATTCTGATATTTTAATAAAGGATATTTTTGTTAATCCATAATCAACATTAGTATAGTTTTGTTATGTAATTCCGGCTTAAACAATAGACAGATGCAGCTGTCAAAGTCGAGTGTCAAAATATGTAAACGTCAGTTTTTTTTAACTCCAAAATAACGTGTTGTGATTTTGTGCTATTATAATTAAAAAGTTATTGGCTGATGTCTTATCTCACACATACCCAATAATATGAGGACATTTCGCGCGGAGCTAGATGTACCAGTTTCAGTGACAAGTATACACAAAGACAACACGAGTGATAAGCCGGCGCTCGCCATGTTTATCGAAGTGTTGCGATCGCGGCCTGACGACGCGACGACGGCTTGACGTGTCACCGAACTAACAAAGTGAAGTGTGAGTTGGCACAGGCGGCGGAGGGGACCCAGTTATTGACCGCTTTTTTGCCTCCAAAATTCAAACAAACTTGCATTGACTCATTTACGATGTCACCTCGCAAGAACGTTCTTTTTTTATTCGATGTAGACGGAACTCTGACAAAACCGCGTCAGAGAATATCGGAAGAGCTTAAACGATTTCTACTGGATGAAGTGAGTCCCAGAGCGGCCGTTGGACTAGTCAGCGGGTCCGATTACGACAAAATTGTAGAACAAATGACCGGCACGCATGTCACTGACCAGTTTGATTATGTTTTCTGTGAAAACGGATTGATGCAGTATAGACAGGGTGCACTCAAGAGCACACAGAGCATTGTTAGCCACGTCGGGGAGCAGACATTGCAGCGGGTCATCAACTTTGCTCTGGGCTACATGGCCCAGCTGGAACTGCCGGCCAAGCGCGGCAACTTTGTAGAGTTCCGTTCTAGCATGATCAACCTGTGCCCCGTGGGTAGGTCCTGTTCGCAGGTGGAAAGAGACGAGTTTTCCAAATTTGATATGGAACATAAAGTCAGGGCTAAGTTTGTTGAAGCTCTTCAAAAAGAGTTCCAGGACTCGAAGCTGACATTTGCCATGGGTGGACAGATAAGTGTGGATGTGTTTCCAACAGGCTGGGATAAGACTTATTGTCTGCAGCACATTGCCAATGAGAACTTCAATCAGATCCACTTTTTTGGAGACAAGACCATGCCTGGAGGCAATGACCATGAGATTTACAATGACTCCAGAACCATTGGTCACACGGTGACATCTCCCGAAGACATCTGGGAGCAACTCAAGCAATGTCTTCATATTCATTAATCAATGCTAACTATCTTACTGTACAGAATGGCTAGTTAACCTTGTGTATATTCTATATTATGTAAAAATGGCTGATAATCCAATTATGCATTAGCGCTAAATATATTTATTTCAAAGAATTGTTTTTTCATAATGATTAATCTATACTTAAATGATGTAATGGAAGGCTATGTTACATAGGTACTAAATTAAATTACCTGACTGTCAGTTATCTGATTAAATTATCGCCTAGGACTAGAATAAAGCATTATGATGCTCGTAAGGAAGTGATAAAATCAAAACTAGCAATAAGAAAATATATATAATAAATCATTATATGATTACTTAAACATTATATAAAAATAGTTATTATGCTTAATATTACTGAATAAAATATAGTGGTTGCACCAGTCGCAGTATCATTGAAAGAACAAAATAACTGATTGTTTTCTACACCTCACAATGATAAATAACAAAATGTGTAAAAGTTTCCTTGAGTTTGACTTTTGTTTTTACCATATTATATTTTATACAAAATTAAATTATTTATTATAGTAACACAGTATTTGCCTGTTGCTTGACTGTAGTGTAACCAATAACATAAACAGTGGTCCAATAACACTTAGGCTAATTTGTGTGCACGGTAGGGATGGTAACAGTAGTTACAGGCTAGTAACAGCTGCTACTGAACAGTGGTCAGCGACCTTCATATTTGGGTTTCCTCTTTTCCATGAAAGATATCATGCCTTCTTGCCTATCTTTGGTGGGTATGTTGATCTCGTAAAATTTCTGCTCAACTTCGTAGCCATCCTTTATTTTGAGCTGGATGCCTTCATTGATGGCTTGCTTGGCGCACCGGAGGGCGATGGGTGCATTAGAAGTGATCTCCCTGGAAACCTCCATTGCTTTTGCAAATGCTGCATTGTTATCATTGTTTTGTGGCACTGCGTGATTCACAATTCCTGTAATATTATTGTTATTTATTAAATTAACAACTTAAAAGATTTGATACCACAAAACATTGTTTATTAATTTATTGTCTTTTGAGTGAAATCCAGTTTAAAGTAAATTCGAATTATGGATTCAAGTAACATTCAGTTGAATACCCTTTTTGTAGCATACCTAATGTTAAAATACAGTGAGAATATATATGTGACGGTACAGGACTGCACGTAAACAAACATATCATCACTCGTCACATATATTTTGCTATTGTATTTTTATATTTAACAATGAATATAAACATGTTGCATATGCTATGACCTTAACATTGTTAAATTGTTAATATGTAGACAATAATCTTTACTCTAATGTAAATCAAATGCTGATAAGATTACATGTTCATGTAATTCATTTTTGTGTTACTAACCAAGCTCCTTGGCTTCTTTCCCAGTCACTATTCTGGAGGTGAATATCAACTCCTTTGCTATGTTGGGGTGAATCGCTCTCGGTAACCGCTGTGTGCCTCCAGCTCCAGGAATCAGTCCCCTCCCAGTCTCTACCAGTCCTAACCTGGCCTTCTCTGAAGCTATCCTAATGTCACAAGCCAGTGCCAGCTCCAGGCCCCCGCCAACTGCCACCCCCTCTATGGCCGCAATGGTCGGCATGGGAAGATCCTCGACTTGGATAAATGTTTCTCGGAGGGCACGAACAAAGCTCGCTACCTCGTCCTCATTCATTTTAAATCTTTCCTTTAAATTGGCACCTGAAACATATTGACAAATAATTTTTTTATTGATACAGCTGGGCTACACGTATATCCCATCAGTCATCACTACTACCTACCTGAACACCATGAAGCTACGATTTGTTTAAACCAAAGAAATGTTCTTTCTCATTCTACAAGCCAAGTTACAATAGCAACATACCAGCGCAAAAAATGCCGGGCACCAAGCTATGCAGGATGACTACGGATATCCTGGTGTCTTCCCGCAGGAGGCTGTTGACCTCCCGCATAGCCAGCACCAGGTCTGTGCTGAGCGCGTTTTTGTTGGCGGGGCTGTGGAGCCCATACAGCGCGATGCCCTGGTCGGCGCCCGACAGCCGCTGGAATACTATCCCTGAATTTTCCGCCTGTTGACTTATTTTTGTGGACATTGAACGAAAGCCCTGCGTTTTGTTAACGAATTTGAGTAAACCTAGCCTTGAGAGTAACATGTTTATTTATAGGAGATACTTTTGATAGGTATTTTATTAGTTGTTAAACTCAAGAGATTCTGATTCACTACAAAAATAAATCGCGTTACTGCCTAAAACCTACTATCACTATCAGACTGGAATGATAAACATGCATTGATAAGAAGATGGAAGAAAAGTCAACTTTTTGTTTCTGAACTGTAGGTAAATAGTCAGTCAATATTACAAAAGCACAAATTATTGTGCTATAAGTGAAAAATTTAAATTACCTGATTAAAATACAAGAAAAAAGGATAATTAAATTTTCCTTATTCCTTATGAATTAGTATGCATGAAATGAATCGGAAATCTCATTCATCATTATTTTGACAGTTGTAATATTTGAAGATCTGTTGTCAGCTGTACTATATTATACTCTTTCGTTGTCAGTCATTTCATCAGTCAGATCAGCATAAAATGCTACACCGGCATTCTATGTTTATCGTGCGTTGTATTAATGAATAAATCCTAATTTATTATTGTTTTACAACCAAGTGCAACAATGTCGACAGAGCAATTTACTTGTGACCTAGATCGGGACACAAAAGCAAGTCTCAAATGTTTTCTCTTCAAAAATGTTCAGAATGTAGAAGAAATAAGAAATAACATAGTCAAGGGTGTTTGGAACTGTGGTGCGATAAAAGCTAGCTTGATACTGGACCAATTCCAAGTGGCAGTGGCAGCTAACCGCGCCGCGGTCGCGGAGAAGGCTGGAACTATGGTCACGCGGTCAATCTATGCAGAAATGCTTTATAACTTGTCACTAAGCAAAAACATATCACAAAGTCTGACCAAATTCGGTATTGAAAATGATAATAATCTGATCGTGTGTTTCATTGTAACAGCTGAACAAGATGCTAGTGTAGAAATTGTGAAACAAATAGATGGAGAACAGTGTCCATTAAGTGATTTAAATAAGTTTACTAATATGAAAGAATTGAAATCTGTATACAAATTGAATAATCTAAAAAACAATGTTGATTTACTTGATATAATTGTAAGTAGAATGGTAACAAAGAATGTTGTTTCATATTAATTAAAGTACAAAGTTAAAAATTTGGTTCCTTTTCTCAAATATCATGTAGTAATGAAACAACAATTTATTTATGTATCGTTTTATTTCAACAACAACAATTATTATGTAAAATGTACAATTAAATTACACCATATGTAAAGCAATAATCAATTAAATTTATAGACAAATGCAAGTTTTACACAACAATCGATATACCTACAAGTCACTTGCCGCTCTCCGAGTCTTGTTCACCAATATTATAAGTTCACCTCCCTACATACGCAGTTATGGCGACACAATATATGGTATTAATTGATTTGGGAGGTAAAAACATATTTGTTCAAATCCAATTAATTTGTAAATGCTAACTACAACCCTACAGTAAAGGCTACACAACTGTTACATGTTCGTCTAAGCCTACTCCATGTACAAGTGTACTACATCACTTGGAACAAACTGATAGCTCCCTTTGCATCCATATGCTCTACAACTTATTCTACTATAGTTAAAAGAACACAATATTTAGCAGTTTGATAGTTTCTTATTAAAATAAAAATGGCATCTAGTAACTATTGAGTCTTAGGAACTTTCTGATTACTAATCACATAACATTTCATTTCAAAATAAAGTATGCATAATCCTTAAAAATAATATCGTCGGTTAAATAGAAAAGTGGCATTATTCAAAAAGATTACAGACCCATATTTTTATGTTTATCTTACTTTTTTTAACTTATTTTTATTATTTGATTTATAAAAATGGCGGATACCAATATAGTAGAGAAATGACTTGAGACATTAGACTTCCATGTAAAATTTTAGAAATGTCTTTTATCCACAGAATAAACTTATATTGATATTACTCTCTTTAGCTGTTAATAGTATAATTTTTCCAAAAATGTGAATTATGTCACTTGTCTATTTAACCGACGATGTGAACTTGTATTGTGTGTTGCATTCAAGTTAGAGCACAGGGGAAGCGCACCCCCCACACTGTGAGCGAGCCAGCCTGTTGGCTGTTACCCTACAATATAATTATCGTCGTGTAGCACCATTAGAACACTTTCGATGAGACGTGCGCTTATAAAAACTGTTAATATTTCACTAAATTTAAAACACTCAAATAATTGTCTATTCTTCACAGTAGGAAATGTCAAATTGTCACCATTAAACTAGGTTTGAATTCATAAAATTAACATAATCGACACATTCTGAACACTTATTGGGAGCCAACAGTACATACATTTATTGGATCTATGTAAATAAAGCAAATTTATCAAAAACGTCTCCGGGATTTCCAAAACAATGATAGTAATAACATCCCCTCACCATATTGTATCACTCCCTCGGATATTATTTTATTATTAACTAAGACTAAATAAATTAACTATCAATATGTATTGCATTTGTGGTATGATAATAGCGTAACTAGCTGACGCGATTATATTTACACTTTCCTCACTAGTCTAAGAACCCATGACATGATAATTACGTCGCATTTAAAAAAAACATTGTTATCAAAGATCACCATTCGTGTTCAAGCCAACCACTCTCACCATTATTGCCTGATCGAAATAGCAATCCAATTGTTGTGTGGATTTAATCTACGCGTACAAGGAGGCCGTTTCGTTCGTTCTATATAGATACCCGCTTCATGTCAGACGGACAATGTTTACTGTTAATTTTAATACGAATAAATCCAGTTATTATCGGATAAACAAAGTGTTTAATTGCCGTGCCGTTTCGATCAGGCACTAACGGTGAGAGTGGCTGCCTGGACAATTCGTGTACGGCGAAATAGTACCTACACACTGAAACAGTTGTTGTTTTAGACCTAGCATAGCAAACTATTGAACATAATAAGTTTAAACAACATCACAAATGCAAAAAGTACATTAGTGTTATTAGGACTAGTATAAGTGCCCTTTCACACTAGCTCTTCTCCAGCGTATGCGTTCGATAAACGTATGCGCAGCGCAGTCGCCGCGACAACGCGCTCTCTGCACACTCAATTTTATTTTGTTGATTAATACATAATAGGGTACATTATTATTCATCTTTTTTTTTCGAATGGACAGTTGCTGTTGGCTCTACTGGCCTTTACAGCGTCACCGAACAGGGTGGCGAGCTATAAGCTACGCCAAATGAAGACAAATCAACATGCTGCGTTCCATGTTATGTTGACATGAGTCATGTTACCCGCAAATAAACATTAGATTTATTTATTAATAACATCAGCTGTCGCAGCGTTCTCGGCCGTAACTTGAGCCCGTGTGTTTTGCGCGTGGGGGAGTCGGCGTATGTTTTTCGAATGAGCGATTCATTGTCGGTAAACGCGGAGCGCAAACAGCGTGCTCCCACAATCAGCGCGCGCTATGATCGGCATATTGATGCGAGTACAAGCTATTGTCTTATTTGATTGTTGTCTTAATCGGTCGTCACGTTTGACGTCAAACTGACCAAATTGATCTCAATCGATCCGAAATATTTGCAACTTTGTGTCAATCCATCCACTGTTACGGCTGATTTGTTAATTCTTGGAAATTATAATGATCGACTGAAGAAGACAGCAGTACGATTAAGGAAAATTTTCACTCACCCTTGGTATTTAATTTACTAACTCTAGTATTTACAGTGGCTGGACAAACCGCCCTTGGTGGTGTAGGACAAAATAGATATAGTGCGTAGAAGACGCGAGTCAGTGAGTATTAGCCTGGTTTATAATGAAATTCCAAGAAATTTCCTCCCGAGCTGCGCTTTTCTTGTTATTTTAGGTGGATTGAAACATAGCGAGTCTCAGACCTTCAACTGTTGGTCTTAATATTATGTCAGCCGAAAAAGTGCAATAATTATGTGTCGTGTAACAGCGACCGTTTGGCGTTGAGAGTTGAAACCCGTGTTGCAAGTCATGGCACTAACTTCAGTCAAGCTAACCATACGAGCGAATTACAAACATAACCACTAGTCTTGGTGCTCATGTTAGTGTTAATTCTCTGATGCACAGGATCGAGTGACTGTCTGGATGAGAGGTCAGGGCTAAAACTGGCGCTTACCATTTGCGGCAACCAGCATATCATGAACATGACGGACAGCATCGCCATGAGGCGGCTGAAAGCGACCTCCTCAGCGGTGGCGGCGTTGTGGTGCAGGGCGGCGGTGTCGGGGTTGGCGCGCTGGCGCAGGCGGCAGCTGCTCTTGGAGACGCGGCGCACGACGGGCGCGCCGCC
>DWLO01001998.1:0-13482 GCA_018245335.1 Dalla quadristriga | reverse complement strand
TAACTCAGAGGCCCGAAATCCCCCCCTTAACGCTTGCGCTGCAGAAGCCGCGGAGAGGGAAGTGAACACATGACATGCAAATGCGAATCAGGAGACGAGACGCGTTGAAGGTCGGACGCGTACGCGCAACCGAGATTACCGCGTTCCATGGACAATATGTCATGATTGAGTGCTAAGTAGTGAATAATTCTAGATATAAAAAAAAGCGATTTAGTGCAATATACTCGTAATTGTACTTAATCCACGTTTCCTGTGGAAGGCAAAAGATGTTTTAAATAAACGATTGAATCAAAGTTTATATTTGTAAAGTTAGATAGTAGAAATAGAAGCTATTTATTCTATTTTATTTTAAGTTTATTTATTTCTATTTAATTGTAATCCTTGACGTGTCGTAGCAATGTTTGCCGTGTATCTATAATTATATAGTGGCGTGCTTGTAAAGTAGAACGTTTCATTCGCTACTAAAGTACGCCATTTTGAGCAGCTAACATTTCCACACCATCTTCGTCAAATACGTTTTAGTAACCGAAGCTTAGGAGAAAGCAAAAAAGGGTTTCTAAGGAAGCATCTTCGCTCGACTCGTCTAGCAACTTTCTATGAGTCTGTTTGTAACTATAGAGGTCTGGGAACTTCGTCCGCATAAACATAACCTATATGAAACGTTTACGTACAATAGGTATACATAATAATATATGTTGCCTTATTTATAACAATCAATAAAATTGTTACTTTTAAAAATCCTCTTTAATCGTAACCACAATCGTAGAGAAATAAAATAAGTTAACACTTTCAATTCTTAATAATGGCCACTTATGGTATCAATAAATAGGTACCTAAACTTTCTTAAAATCTGGTTTACCTTCAAAATGCACAAATCATTCGCCTTTTACTAAAGATTTCCGTGGAGGGGAACACTCAAATGAGTCTAACTCAAATTTTTGCCGTCCCTTCTTGAAATCTACCCCTAATGTAATCCGCAACATAGTGGTCTTGATTTAACAACATAGGAACAGACGTTCTCGAGAGACTTTCGATATTCTAATCGTACAGAGAAGGAACTCTGTTAGATCGTGTAAGTCCTTATTTAGCAGTGCTTCTGTTCAAGCTTTTATGTGCTAATGAGTCACGAGCTTGGAAAGATTCGCGTAACGTTCAGACAAGCGTGGCCGCCTCCGACTTGTCATTGGTATGGCCATGAACAGCGTTTTAATATGGGACCTTCCAAAATCAACCGATTCGATATAAGGACTCTATAGTTAGTATTGATTATTAACAAACTGTAAAAATGGTTGTAATAATTTAAATACCTTTCTTTAAATGAACGCCGAGAGTTTTTTTCCTCCGGCTTTTTTCTCCCGTCCTACCCTAGATAATATGGGTTAAATATGTATTATTTGTCTAAAGCCGATGACTTAGATAGGTTTTGTCTATCGTGACATAATTAGGTTTTAACAGGGAATTGGTCAGTGATTTTTAGATCAGTGACGAATTGCATGTTATCTATCCATGTGATCTTTTTTATTTCTGTTGTGGCGTTTCTCAAGTGTATTTAACTACCTCATGATGAAATAAAAAGTTTTGATTTGATTGCTTTTTACAAGATTGAATGATGAAGATATATTTTATCAGTAGTAGAACACATACATTCTATATACTAATTTTTTTAAATTTATTTTCATTTATATAAGAGCACTTATCAGTTTCGCTTCCCTCTCGCTCGCACATTTTAACATTTGCAACGATTGTAAGTATAATAATATGTATATTTTTGAAAAATGTTCTTCATTAACCTTATCGACAATAAATTACGGACATTTTAGATATATTTAGATTTCCATATACTCAGTTATTGATAGAGAATAATGACGTGAAAAATTATGAATTGTTTCCGGAACATATTATTGCATCGATGGATGAAACTTTTCCACTTACTCTTTTAACTGTTTACTCGCTATTGGCATGTAGTCTGCGCCTGTAACTATAGTTATCACTTAAATATATTCTGTTAATATGTACTGTGCCATTTGTAATGTATCAGTTGTATGTAACCATGTTGGCTTTCAAATAAATAAATAAACAAGGATGTGGCGTGTAAAAGATGTGATGTTGTGTAAAACTTAACTTAGATAGTCCACGATGCATGCCGTGGTATCCTGTAATTAAGGCAACATTATGCTTAGAACATAGACTAGATGTATACTGTAAATAATGTTAATGTATGTCTTGTTGGATACCCTGAATAAATAAATAAATAAAAATAAATAAATAAATAAATACAAATTTGGTACAAATTAATGTCCCGAAGCGTGACATCTCAAAGTGTGAATCCCTACTTATCAGCGCGGCCGCACCGTGTACCGGAAGCGGGGCGTCGCGACGCGGCGGCGCCGCTACCGGCTGAAGGGTTGTGCGGGCTGCGCCGTCACAAATCAACTTATGAGGAACGCCACAAAAGGAAACTTTGTGCATTTCCGCCTCCCCAAGCGTGAAATCCGTAGCGAGACAAGCGATTCTACTCCCTAAACTCATTTGGGCAACCACCCTTATCCTTTCCAACAAATATTAATATAAGCGAGCCTGCTGCCATATTGAAAATGTTTACGCTCATCGTTTTACACAAACGGCGTGTTATGAATTTCATCATTGCGTGCGTTCGTTGGCGCTATCGAGATTGTAATCCATTGTCTTTCTTTGTTTCAGGACCAGCTGTAGCGAGATATTTCTACAGAGGATATTTCCGAAGATAATAATTGTATTAAGCAACAGACAACACTACAAATCCGCAAGTACCTTAAATGAAATTGCTAACGGCGACGTTGTACGCGTTACGTTATCGTGGTTACAGTTATAGGTTCAGTTATTAACTATATTTAAATAGGCAAAGACAATCCAGTTCAGTATCTTTTTTCTTCTTATTTGTTAATCGATTTTCATTTTTTTTGTTTTGTTGCTATGTTTGGCTTCGTGTTATCAATAACAAAAATATTAGACACATGAAAATTCATATATATGAATTGAAATTATGATTATGGTTAAATTGCGACCACTCGGCGAACACTTCGACCTATGCATAGAATAAAGGTATATGTGATTATCAAACCAAAACACTTCTATTGTATTTCTGTCTCTAGATAGACCACTTTCGTGAAGGAATTCTGTTCAGTTAAGAATCACCCGGTATATGTAAGATTTCTTTCTTTCTTACATTTTCTTTTCGCCTAACTAATATGCACAGAAGCAGCGTGTTGGAGTACGCATTTGCTCTTCAATAGTAAGATACAGGTTGTAGCTGATATTCACCTGATACTTATGCCGCTTGGCGCTGCCGTAGCTCCCCTTCCTCTTCTTGGCCGGCGCGGGCGCCTCCGCCTCGGGCTCGGGCTCCGCGCTGCGCAGCGCCGCCGGCAACAGGTACTCCGGCACGTGCGCTAGCTGCGGCTGGACACGCACCGTGTGCAGCGCCTTGTCGCGCCGCAGGGCTGCGAGGTCGGTCGGGTTCTCCTCGAAATAACCCTGGAACGGTTTGGATATTACTAGTGGGTTCGAAGCGGAGTGGGGGTAGATGGGAGGGAGAATAGTCAGAGAGAAGATTAGTCGTTCATCAAAATGATATGTTCTAACGGTGTCATCATGTGAGATGCGGTTTGCTGCCTTTTTTACAACCGACAGCACCTCCCTAAAGGGGTTAGTGGCTGTTGAGAATTTCAGAAGTTCTTAGTTCGTGCAAAGGGCAAGGCTTAGTGATCGATAACAACCAGAGCAGACTGGTCAACGTGCACCTTCAAGAGTCTGAAAGTACGCTCCAGGCCTCGTCAGCTGTGAGGAGAGCTGCAGTGGGCCACTATGGGTGGCAGCGGGCAGTACCTGCAGCTTCTTGCAGTTGAGCAGCTCCTGGCGGATCTCCTTGAGGCGCGCCTCGCGCACGGCGATGCGCGTCACGGCGCGCCACGCGTCGCGCGAGCGGTACCGGAAACCCTCCACCTCCTCCAGCGCGAACTCATACTTCCTGCGCGGTAACAATACATGTTTAAAATTAAAACAAGCAGTTAGCGGTAAGTTAGTAACGAGTATCCGGCACGAAGGACCAAAAAGTGTAGGAGTAATTTATTGTGGACCACACTATGAGGTTGATGGTTAAATGATGACGATGATGATGACAGATTTTACAAAGAAGACCTTACTTTTGTTTAGCCTAACAAATCATGTGTGTTATGTTACCTAGCGCATATTTTTTTTTTGTATATTAATAAAATAAAAAATATTTCGCAAATAACGTTCCTGGACCGCGCGCGCCAACCGGTGGCGCGTTGGTCAGTACCCTGTCTGACGAGCCGTGGGTCCCGTGTTCGATCCCCGGCCGGGGCAGACATTTATTTGGCAGATAAATGTTTGTACTCAGGTCTTGATCGTTAAATTGTGTTGTGTCATCTGTGTGTGTCAGCCACCCGCATCACAGGAAATCCTAGTGCGGGGGTGTGAGTATGTAAGCGTTTATTTATTTCTTTCTTTTATTGACACCAGAAGGAAATCACAAACTCACTGTATAACTCTCTGCCCGTTGGAGCTCTGCGCGAGGTGCTCCTCCACGGCCTGAAGCAGCGGCTTCTCCTTCATGGCCACGAACGACAGCACCGACCCCTGTGTTGGAAAACCAAACACAGGAAGCAATGTAGCTGCAGTTATGATTTGATGTCATGACGCGGAAACGTTCAGACAAGAGCACAATTCTACATGGGCTTAAAATGCAGACGTTAGAGCTTTAGTGTTTCGGAGAGCACGTAAGACAGTCGGATCCAGCCTTGATCGGTTTTCTCGGCGACCCGAGAACTTCCGACACTTGGGTTGGCCACTAACGCCTCCACCACCGCCTACTAACAGAATACTTCATCATGTAGCCGCCCATGAAGTTTAGTAAGAGTGGGGCATGCATGGATCTTCATGCATGACCCATCAATACATCAGCTTTTGAGTCTACAGCTGGACATAGGCCTCCAGTAGTTGACGCGACTCTAAGCCTCTGAAAATGCCACTTTTTCCGCCACACCAGGACGTATGACGCCACGCCCAGCAGGAAGTTGATGACGTTGGACACGTGCTGGAAGTCGACGCGACCCCATGGAGCGGGCTGCACCAGCTGCCCCCCCGCGAGGGTGCGCCGCGCTCACCTGGTCGTTCCCGCGCGCGGTGCGTCCGGCGCGGTGCACGTACGACGTCACGTCGAGCGGGAAGTCGAAGTTGATGACGTTGGACACGTGCTGGAAGTCGATGCCGCGCGACACCCCAGACTCCTTGTCCCTCTTGCGTTTCGATTTTTGCTGCAAGCATTTTGCAAAATTTTTCAATTCAACCAAATGTGTTTGTATAGCACTACTTGTATACCGAATAAATGTTTTTCCAATCTATTCTATTCACTTTACTCCGTGGCGCTACTGTGGATCCCGGGCGCGTTTCCTGGTCGGGGCAAACATTTATTTGGCAGATAAATATTTGTACTCGGGCCTT
Source organism: Dalla quadristriga (assembly GCA_018245335.1). NCBI lineage: Eukaryota > Metazoa > Arthropoda > Insecta > Lepidoptera > Hesperiidae > Dalla > Dalla quadristriga. The sequence continues at coordinate 7,980 of DWLO01001998.1, read as the reverse complement.
GAGTGTGTAAAGTTGTGTTGTTTCCGGATGTGTCCGCCACCCGCAACACAAGGAATCCTAGTGCTGGGGTGTGAATGTGCAAGCGCTTATTTATTTAATTTAAACTAAGATGGTAGCTTTTTATGCGGATTAAATTTTAAACATGGACATTATTCGTCTTTTCTCTGTCCAAATTTCAATCGAATCGAATCAAATATTTTTTTTATTTAGAGGCTTATCTGTCAAACGGAAATATAATGCCAACCATTTGCCCGTTGGTCTGTTCAGACAGACAGATGAACAGGCATTACTCTGCGCGTAACTGCAGTTGGGAACTGCATCGCCGAACTGCTGTTGTGCGCCAGTACTGTTCGGACTCTGTAGGCATAGGGATCTAAAAACCACTGTAAATCACTTCAGACATAACATTACCTTCTTCTTAGTCCATTCTTCACCCTGTAATAAACCACCATCGGGCTTCTCCAGCGCCTTTTCATCAGACGCCACAATGATCTGATACCTTCCTCGGTTAAACTGATCTACTGATAAACATCTAACGGCAGCTGGCAATTCAGAGTTTAAAACACAGGAACCAATTTTGAACTGCTCCAAGTACAGCTTGAGCCTGAAAAAAAATTATCCTTAAAATGGTAGGTTACAAAACAATTCGTTATTGGCAACACACATCTGCCAATCGTGTAAATGTACTGTAATACAAGCATTTTCCCGCGTAAATTTCACTTATCTACAGGAACTGAGCATTTTCCGGGTTAAAAGTATATATCACACTGCGGCCAAATAACTATCTCTATGAAAAAAATCACGGCGATCCGTCGCTCTGTAGCAACGTGAAAGGACTAACTAACAAACACACTCTCACATTTATAGTATTAGAAAGGATTACCTACATAACAAGACTTTTAAAAGGAATTCTACACACAATGTCACACAGTTTGTCACTTACCCTGGCTTTTACACAGGTTCTACCATCAACAAACTTAACAACAACAGCTACACAGCAGAAACGTATGACGGTAGAGCCGGATACATCCCTTAGAGAACCAGATACCATTTAGTATGATCCATCGATACATCAAATACAGTTATGAAAATAATGACCAGTGTGTGTGTTTGTGTGTGTGTTTGTGGTGTGTAAGTACTCACTTGTAACATCTATCTACTGTCCTGACGAAAATTATACTCTTGCCTCTGATCAGATTGAGTTTCAGCAGAGCATATAGTATAGCCGCCTTGTCATCTTCCTCGGCATACAGGTGGTAGTGTTGAAGTTGTGAGGATGGTGCCAGTTCTGGTTCTTCTAGTTTCAGTGTCACTGGATTTCGCAGAACAATTTTTTTAAGGCTGAGGACGTCATCGGAGAGTGTGGCTGACGCAAGCACTGCTTGATATATCTTTGGTAAATGGCTGTTGATTGAATATAACAGTCACAATATGAAATTTGAGTCGCATAAATAGAAAACATTGAAAGGATGAAAAGATATTTGAGCCACAGATAAAAAAGTTCTAGAATTCGGGTATGAAGTAAAATAATTGTACTTTTTGAGGCTGCTTCTAAGAATTTCCATCATAGTAACCATGCTATTGCTTTACTATTAAAGGATTTGAGAGTGTTCATATTCATTTTAGCTAGGTAAGCAGATACTCAAGTTTATTTATCAGGACTGCATGACTAGTTTTGTTACCAATATTTGGACCTTTTACACATATTTTTGAACCCATTATATATTGATTATGTTATGTCATATCATTGTTAGGAATCAAAAAGGCTACATAAACACTACTTATAGCGTCCTTGATACTTACTTTAATAACTCTTTGATTTCATCCTCATATCCAAAAGAAAATACCAAATCTGCCTCGTCCACAATCAACATAGCCAAATCATCCTTCAATCGCATGCTATTTGCCTTCAAATGTACTAGAGCTCTCGACGGGGTTGCCACTACAATATCTGGTTTGTCTGACAGCAAGGATTTCTGAATTTGCGTGTCGCCACTCGAGGAAATATCTATACAACGTACTTCTCTTGCACATTTCAGTGTCAATTGGCCTATTACAGATGCAATCTGAAAAACAATACATTATTAGAAATAGTTAAGTATAGTATATGTACACCACTACCAATCCCTCATTCATATGAGTTCTCCATGCTTAAGGTTGTCTGGAAGATTAGGGTAAGACTGCCTATTGAATACATGTGCTGTTGTTTTTTAATTTGTATATTCTGTCCTGTACAATAAAGTGTTTTTGTATTGTATGGTATTATACCATGTCATATTAAAAAAATTCTAAATATTTCAGCTAACTTTTCCATTACCTGTCCACATAACTCTTTGCTAGGTGACAATATCAGAGCTCTGATACACTGCTGTGCACTTGTGTTTTTTAAGTTCAGGATTTTCTGTATAACTGGAACGGTGAATGCGGCGGTCTTTCCCGATCCCGTCCTTGCTCTCATCAGGACATCCTTGCCCTCTAAAAGAAGAGGTATTGCCGTTTCTTGTATAAGTGTAGGGTGCGGCCATGATTGCTGGGATATTGCCTGAAATAAGCTATTACTATTTTAAAATTATATTGAAACGCGACATATATTATATTGACAGAAATGCGTTCTGATTTTTTGATTGGGTTTACAAGCAGACACATGGGCCACCTGATGGTAAGTTGTCACCCACACCTATGTGCACGAGCAACACCATATTGGTTACCATTGCGTCGCTGCCCTGAAGGAGAACTCTTTTTGCACCTTTTCTGATAAAATGCGGTGGGTGGCAAAAGGTCAGTTTGTAATAATGCTCTCATATCGAATAAGTCTGTTAAAACATTTCATTCATCATTGGATGCTACACTGGTAACTTGCATGTGAACTGAATATCTTTATTTAGTCCTTTAATAATCAATAAGTACCTTTAAAATACGGTCGTCTAACTCCATTTCGTGAAACATAACCTTTTTTTCCTCCATGTTCAATGTTTTTAAAATGCTGCATTAAGCATTGACACCTTAAATTCTGCACTTATAAGGTTAGTAATATTATTCAACAATTAATATCGAATCAAAGCATGACAATAATGTATGTATCACTTCATAGTATTAATAAAAACACCAAAACACAAAAACTAGACACACTCACGTCACATCACACGTGCTAAAAATGTCATGCTCCTCGCCGCCCTCCCGCTACCGTGCGGGGAGGGGGCAGTTGTCTGATCCTGTCAAGTTGTGAACGTGTAAACGCTATCTACATTTTGTAAAGAAAGTTTTATCAAAAAAAATTCAATTAACTCTCAACAGATGTCAGCACAGTTCAGCCTCGTGTCGATTTTATGAAGTATGACAATGTCAAAAAGAAAAGAAAACTAAATGCTACTTATCTATACCTATAATTACTTATACATATACATACTGAGTTTTCGTTAACAAATATTAGATGGCACTTCAAAATGTGTTGACAACAAACTCGCAAGAGGACTCTCTTTACCAGCTAATTATTTACTCTTTGCCTGCCTGTCTGTCATCGCCTCGCTTGCGCCTCGCGTCTTCGACAGTTACAGATTAGATTACTAATTGATTGATAACTATTTTTACGTATGGATTTTATAATGGTAGGTATTATCTCAGAAGAAGAAATTTTTACTGGTTTTATACTATTTCTATATATTTTATAAAGGTTTGAGTCCATTTCATAAGAAAACTTGTCAAATACTTTTTCTTATATTTATATTCTGTCCTGCAGTTTCCAACAGGAGCCTATTTTATTCGCCTTCTTCGTTCCAACGGAGTCTTTTTATCCGACTGCGTAAAAAGGAGAGTTATTTATAACGACTTTTTACATTCTGATGCCCCTTGACTTCGTCCGCGTTTAGTTAACGTTGTTTCTTGTCGTAATCCTTAGGCGGTTTACAGCGTTCCTGACTCGGGCAGGCCATTAATCCCTCCTACAATACACCCGTGAGTTCCAACGAGTACGCTCTAGAGCTCCTCAACTGTGAGGAGAAATCCGTGCCCTGCAGTGGGTGGCTAATTAATGATAACCTAATCAAATACGTAATATATAATATGTGAGATATTCGAGACTTGAGGTTCAGAGTGATTATAAAGCAAAGTACTCTTTAGTCCTTCCCAACAACCTTCTTGGTACTTTCTATCCACACTACGCTACTTGCTATAATAAGCTAGTCTAAGCTTCAGGCAAAGGCTTCAAGATAAAAGTTTCGTCAAAAACATCGATATTTCTTATAATAATATCGATACAACGATATTTTTTCGATATTCCATCCTAAAGTTCCTATTCATAACGCATCAAATTTTATTAACGGCAACTCAGACAAATGGCCGAGTGTTTTCTGACGGTTTTCTGCATTGCTCTATTGTTATTTTCAACTGCGAAATAAATTAAAGTTACTCGTGAGAGCTTTCGGCATTTCGAATTTTCTATTTAGGTTTGTTTCGTGCCCGATTGTTTTTCTGCGATGGTGCGTTCTTGACGCACTCGCCATGTTCCACCGCGGATGCGATACGAACCGTAGTTCATTGGCTTATGTAAAACTGGAAATGGTGTTTCTTCCGTGAGTGACCGAAATATAGTGAAATAAGTGTTCGGTGTGAATCTCAGTTAAAAGGTGGTGTTTTGATAGTGATAATGTCTAATTCGACTGCGCAAGTGTTGATGAAAAAGGGCAAAAGGGGTGCAGCTGCCTACATCCATGCAGACTGCGCCAGCGGGTCTCCTCAGCACTTGGGGCCGCTGCTGGACGTGCTGTTGAACCCGAGCAAGGCGATAGATGAATGGGAGACCATAGACTGGTGCAGGTGGCTGCTGGCCGGCGGCAGGACACCCGACGAGTTCGCCGCCGTCGGTGAGTTGATATAACTGTACTCTACACTACCTCTATTCTTTCTAGGTTATGGCCTGTCAATGTACTTTTAAACACCGTTTCTGCCCATAACTTGGCTTTTGTGCAATTGATTAGTAACTATTAGTACAAAATGACCTTTAATGATACATACATGCATATTTATGTGCCTTATATATGTGCTACCTTGTCTCGCGTAGTAACGTACCTCTGGAGCTGACTTTGTTACAAGCAAACAATGTATTATCTGAAAAACAATGACTAAAGCTGAACTCTGTTTGTGTAATGTTGTTGTGAAATTTTCGTTGGTTATGATAAGTTTTCTTTTAGTCTTATCCACCTTACATCCATCTAACCTATGTCTAGACTGCATTTCAAATTGGAACTGATAAGCTCACTAAATATTTTTTATGTGGTCTATTCTTCTATTCAGTCCAAAATTAAATTGTTTTTGAAATATTTCAATAACTATTTATCATAAGTAATCCTCAGAGGAACATTATGATTTTTAGGCTTACTGCTGTAGATAGAAAGGTGAAAATTCATTAAACAGGTTGGTCTAAATGGGTGGAAAAACTTAATGAAAGATTTGTAAGGTACGATGGGATGAGCTTCTCTCTGATGTTTTCTCAGTGGACTATGACATGGGGTTCTTCAAAAAGGGCACGATAAGAGCTCTCCTTCAGGGCCAGCAACACATTAGCGACTCCTCTGATGTTGGTAGTATCCATCAATGGTGACCACTTACCATCAGGTGGCCCGTCTGCTAGTTCTTTAAGGTATAATTTTGTTTTTTAAACTTTGGCTCTCTACTGGGAACAGATTTCCCCTCACAACTGAGGAGGACTGGGGAGTACTCCACCATGCTGCTCCAATGCCTATTGGCCAATGGCCATTAAATGTTGGAAGTTTTTGACCCTCAAACGGCTCCAACAAGGCTTAACGACTATTATGCAATGATAACAGCCAGAATAGACGGCTTAACGTGCCCTTGAAGGACAGAAGCGCTCAAGAGTTTTTGCCACTAATAGTCAGCCATCCGTCGCGGAAATCAGTTACGATTGACAATCAGCACGACCATGAACACTACCGTTAAGCTCTTATGTAATTCTTATCAAATCCCTTATCTTTGTTTGACCTTACTGTGCATAGATTTTTATCCATATATTTATATTAGTAAATAGAAATTGTTTGGTAGCACTCCGGAGAAAAGCCTGCGACAAGACTAACTGCTTTACTTGCACTCTGGAGTAAGTCAACAAAAGAATTAATAGTCCACTGCGGCGCACGGATCTCACCTCACTGTTGAGAAGGTCTGTAATTTGGAGATCTCTTTATGATGAAATCTTCAAATTATAAACGCAAATGAATAAGATAAGACCTGTTTTTTCCACCGGCACCAATATAGCAACCTACTCTAGGACAAATCGCATATATTTAAGTTGGTATTCTTGAGATCGAAGGCACCTTATTGACCCTGATGGACATTGACCCTGATGAAGTTGGTATTCTGGAGATCGAAGGCACCTTATATAAGGATATTGACCCTGATGAAATGTGCTGACCTTAAGATACCACCGACTGTAGGCAGCCTCTACAAAATGATTATTAAACAACTTGAATATCAATATCGGAACTACCCCAGGACTACTGTTGCAATACCTGAGTGGTGCCAGGTTGACGTGCATATTCATATATTTATTGCATTCTATGATATTTGTTACAATAGGTGGTTAAGCCTAGATAATACAGTCATCATGGACCCTGTAGGGCACAGCGAATTAGAGGAGAGGAGGACGTTTTGTTGTTTGAATAATTTTGTATATATTTATTCTTTACAGTAAGTCACATTTATAATTAGTCATCAGTTTAGTTTAGATTCCCTTTAGATTAGATGTGTCACTTGAGAACATCTCAACAACACCTTCTTTTTGGTGACAATGTGATTCACTAGAAAAACTATTTTATATTATGTCTACCACCACATAATATTTACTAAAATAATTAGGCTCTTTTCCATACATCAGTGTCATTCGAAATGTGTGAGTCATGGCACATTTTGAGCCTTTACATACATACACTAGCATCACACACATCTGTTTGGAAATGAAAATGATCGGGTTCTATAATTTGTTTCAAAATGGTCCATCTGGACTTTTAAGTACACCGATCGGGTCCTATAATTTGTTTCGAAATGCTCCATCTGGACTTTTTACTACACCGATCGGTCCTAAAATTTCTTTCGAAATGGTCCATCTGGACTTTTAACTACACCGATTGGGTCCTATAATTTGTTTCGAAATGCTCCATCTGGACTTTCAACTACATAGTAAAAGCACCAACTGTGCTATGTTCGTATACGTAAACTATTCCTTACAACAAGTGTGTATGTTCATATTACACTTGTTGTTAATGACATCGCTCCCGATGTTGTTGACAAATTTAACTGGGCCAAATCTAGCTTCTAGAAAGAGGTCACACATGCAGTGTTTGTATTGGACTAAAGTGGAACCCTCTTAGTACGTCCTGAACCACATTTTTCTTGCAGACAAATGGTTGTATCGGTGGTGCACAGACAACCTAGATCATACAACAGATGTTTTACATTCCTTGTTCTGTGGGTTTTTCCATCAATAAAGGCATACAGTGACACAGACTTACATAACATTGTGGAAACAATATCAAAAGATACGTACAACTGAATAAACGATTCTTGACATGAACATTACCATAAGACAATACAAGAGTGGAACATGTTATTTATTGCGTTATTACCTCATCGTAATGCTCGGAATCATATGTCCAGCGTAAATGGAATAAGGTGTTGAGTGCAGCGTTCTGCCGGGTTCTTTGTTTGTTTATAATTGTAGACATCCGCCATCTTGCCCGTTTTCGTATCGCGATGTCGCGGGACGGATGGACGACCTTGCCGCCTGCCGTGCCTGGGTGACTCATGCCCACGCTAGGGATGGGATTGAATAAAATAGAATACACTGACGGACTCGGTGGCGCGTTGGTCAGTGGCCCTGACTGACGAGCCGTGGGTCCCGGCTTCGATCCCCGGCCGGGGCAGTCATTTATTTGGCAGATAAATGTTTGTACTCGGGTCTTGGACGTTAAGTTG
>DWLO01001997.1:0-13484 GCA_018245335.1 Dalla quadristriga | reverse complement strand
CACCAATCCGCATTGGAGCAGCGTGGTGGAGTATGCTCCAGGCCTCCTCAGTTGTGAGGAGAGACCCGTGCCTTGCAATGGACCATTATGGGTTGCAGCCAAGTAAATGTTTGGACATGATAGTACAATAACCACTGGCAGACCTTAATAAATAAAATAAAAAACTCCAAACGACCACCAAAACACATCATCATTTGCTCATCCGGCAAAAACAGCATGGAGGTAGATTGGTCGCCGCGTGCCCACAAAGCTTTATTCTGCATCATGAAGTCCACTAATGCGCGCCCTCCATTAGATGTCTCGGATAAATCGCCGGCACTACCGTAACTTAGCGCTAAGTGCGCCCTTGCCGTCTGGATACTCTCCTAAGCGTAAGGTAAGACAGTAAGGGGTCCAACAGCGTGGACGTAATGAGAGTATTTCATACATAAAATCATCTTACTGTTATAAACTTACTATTGTAAGCGGATAGATTGATAAATGAGAGTCTATCTAGATTGATAAAGAAGGTGTTAGATTGATGAAGAAGAGGGTAGATTGACAAATAAGAGGGTAGATTGATAAAGTAGAGGGTAGATTGTTGAAGAAGAGGGTAGATTGATAAATAAGAGGGTAGAGTGATAAAGAAGAGGTTAGATTGATAAATAAGAGGGTAGGTTGATAAAAAGACAAAACAGTTTTGTCTTCGTCTATTAATACAGATATATTAGGAAAACTCAAATCGAATACTTAATACAATCGAGTTAAAAAAATGACTATAGTAAAACATGTTATATTTCTAAATTATATGTTATATTTCTTGGACTGATCTACGCACTACGATTTTGCGTTTTTAGAAAACATACAGGTACAAATGATTGGATCAGCCTACTGTCGTACCAAAACTGTGTCAACGCCGGTCCTCCACGGAGCACGTGTGTAAACATAGGTTATCTGTGGTACACAATAGATGTGGGTCGCGGTGATCGCACTTGGAACAATGATGTCGTAAATTTTTACCACGCGGCGCAAGTTTAGAAGCGCACCGATTTGACGTAGCAAGCGACAACCGACAGTAGCGCAGGCGGCGCCTTATAAGGACCATCTTATTATAATATTATTATTATTATTTTTTTATTATTAAGCCATTTATTCCTCAAATATTGTTTCATAGTAGGTATTTACAATATTGATTAATTAATTAGTTCTTACATTATTATAGAACATGTCGAATTCTTACAAATTTTTATTTAACATGAACTTGAATTTCATAGAACCTACAACATATATTATAGTCCAACCGTTTTTTATAGAAAAGAGGGGGCTTTAGTGAGTAAAAATCTCACATAACCCGTTCTCTCCCCTATAGAGATCTGGTATCTTTTGAAGAATTCCCCCCGGAACTAAAAAACTAAAAACTATGTATTTGTTGTAACATCTGTTGTTAACCAACGGTAAACATTAAACGTGTTTATTTTCTTTACGCCCAGCTCGTGCCACATCTGCACGGCGGGCGACGACCACCAAGCGCTGATCTGGGACATCCAGCAGATGCCTCGCGCGATCGAAGACCCCATCCTGGCTTACACGGCGGCCGAGGGCGAAGTGAACCAGATCCAGTGGGGCGCCACACAGCCAGACTGGATCGCCATCTGCTACAACCGCCACGCCGAGATCCTGCGCGTCTAGTGTCCCACGAGCTACAAGGGTGGAAACAGACTTGCAACACTCCCGTCGTCTCCACTATTCGCTTTCGTTAAGGTGGAAACAGACTTACGACACCTCCGTCGTCTCCACTTTAGTAATCGAATTTTGTATCGGTTAAGGTGGAAACAGACTTACAACACCTCTGTCGTCTCCACTTTAGTAATCGAATTTTTGTTTTGGTTGAAGTGAAAACAGACGTTGCCACACCCGAGTCGTGCCTTCTGTTTCGATTTAAGATGGAAATAGTTTTTCAAAATCCTCGGAAGATTTCCGTAAAGGGAAATTCTACATTATCTGCCTTGACTACGCCTGCAACAATAATTGCCGGTTTTTATAAATAATAAATAAGTAAAACTTTATTTCAGAATTTCATCCATAGCTGTATTTATAACGGATAAACTTAGTTAAATATTTTTAACTAAATTGTGTTCTAATGAAATTCAACTATGTTTCCAAATTTATAGACTGATTGCTAAAACATGGCAACATTGATTTACTTTGATGATTTTTAGCCAATGTTACCCATTAAAACTAACTAACTAACTGAAGGCGTGGCCCGCCTGCAATGGTCAACTTCCATTAATAAACCACATTCTGTAAATATATTTAATAATATTTATTTAGTGTAGACTTCTGAATGAGTAAAATATAATTAGTAGTAAGACTTAAATTACTAAGATTAAAAAAATTAGGGCGGGGGGTAAATGTGTAACGCAAGACGAGTCTATTGGTATTGGCTTCATGTGATTTTTCGTGCAAACTTTAACTTTAAAAACGTCGGTCGGTTTTCAGTTACACAATTAACCAGCAGATGAGTATTTAACAAAAACCATTCACAAAATAACTTCGTAAGTGATTCGCGCCCCCTTCGCGTGTTTTTATTGTCTGTTAAACCTTTATTAGCGTATATTGTTGATAAGACAAAGTGTAATCATTTTACGAATACTTCATTTTTTTTCTGAAGTAAATATGTAAATGTTTACCACATGTTATGACTGTAAGTAGTACATAAAAACTGATCTGTTTTTTTATCTTAGCATGTAGATTGTCGCAAAAAGCATTTATGTAGAGAAAAATAAATTCCAGTAGTGAATATTTCCCGTGTTTGTAGGATTGTTATAATTACTTTTGTTCAAGTAGTATTAATTTATGATTATTTTAAGTAGTCTTAATGTACTCGTAAGTTCTTAAGTATAGTTTAATTATACCAAATTGGAAAAACCGAATTTTTGCCTTTTCCTATCGGGCAATACTTTTATAATGCATCCTGATATGGTGGTCCGAATGTTTGATTGATGTTGTCTGAAACATATCTTTTAGGACAGCTAACAATATACTTAAATAATGCATCGCGTACAAAGTATTCGCAAAATCGTTATACTTTTTAAAAATTCACGACGGTCTAAAGTAATCACCTGAAATGTAAAAATGCAGTTTTCTCCAACTGACAAAATGTAACTTGATGATAAAAGCAATAAGTATTCGAATAGGTTATAAAAAAATTATAGTAAATTATATTGTACCCTTTATATGAGGTTTCTTGAATATTATTTAACAAATAAATTTATATATAAATAATATTGAACATTATTTACAATTGCCACTTTTCGATACCATCGTTATTTACATAAATATATTTTCAATTTTCCTATGTAATAGTCATTTAAAAATATTTAAAACAAAACGAATATGTACTAATATAAAAAATTAAGTTACATACTTCATTATACCTTGTATTGTACAATCAGATATAAACTTTAAGCTGGCCACACTCCAATACACAAAACGATTTTTTTTTAAACTTCAACCAGATCTTTGGCCCAGAGCAAAATCCTCATATACTTTCAACAACGACTGCGGTGTTCTTGGTTTAAAATCTTTCAACACATTTTCAAAATGCTCCATAGTAACAGCCGGACAGTCCAGGTCTCTCTCCAATGCCTTCAGGGCTGCTTCGTGACATAGCGCCTGTAGTTCCGCGCCAGAAAATCCTTTGGTTTTGGTCGCTAGATTATGTGGATTGATGTCCTCGTCGACACTCATTTTGGATAGTTTTATTTCAATTATCTGCAATCTCGTTTCAAAGTCTGGCAACGGCACGTAAATTAACCTATCCAAGCGTCCGGGCCGCAGCAGCGCGCGGTCCATGCGGTCCGGGCGGTTGGTAGCCGCCAGGATGGTCACAGAGTTCAAGGGGACCACGCCGTCTAACTCCGTGAGAAGCTGCGCCAACACCCTCTCGTGCACCCCGCCTTCGCCCGCTCCCCTCTCGCCCCCGATAGCGTCCATTTCGTCGAAGAAGATTATCGATGGAGCCACCTGCCGCGCCTTGGTGAACAGGTCCCTGACGGCTCGCTCCGACTCCCCCACCCACTTGGAGAACAGCTCCGGCCCTTTTATCGATAGGAAGTTGAGTCCGCTCTCCGTCGCCAACGCCTTGGCTATCATTGTCTTGGAGCAGCCCGGCGGGCCGTAGAGCATCACGCCCCCTGGCGGTTGGATTCCGAGACGGCGGAAACTTTCGGCGTGTTTCAAAGGCCATTCGACGGCTTGGCGCAGTTTCAGCTTCAGCTCGTCCTGGCCGCCGATGTCCGTCCACCTGACGTTAGGTATTTCTATCAGTAGCTCTCGCATGGCACTCGGTCTGACCAACGTCAGCGCTGCGATTAAGTCTTCTCGTTGAATCACATCACTGCACCGTTTTATGCATCTCATGGAAGCTTGCGTGCACAGGTTGACGATGTCGGCGGCCACGTAGCCGTGCGCCAGATCCGAAACCGAATCGATGTCTTGCGACGACACCCTGTTAGGAAGATTCTTGAGCAAGGCATACAGAATCTCTTTTCTTCTGACTCTGTCGGGCACGGGCACTTCTATCTCCTTGTCTAATCTGCCGAATCTTCGGAGCATCGGGTCTATGGCATCGGGTTTCGTAGTGGTGGCCAGTATGAATACTTTACTGCTCTCCTCGTGCAAGCTATCCAGAAGAGACACAAACGCGGAGGTAATTCGCCTCTCTTGCTCGGTGCTGCTTGACGATCGTCGTGGACATAAGGTTTCTATTTCGTCCACCAAGATGATGCTTGGCTCATTTTGCGCGGCTTTCGCAAATAGACTTTTCATGGATGATTCTGTTTCGCCAAAGTACTTGCTAAATATTGCAGGACCGTTGATTTCAATGTGGTAACAGTTGAGATTATCAATCAAATATTTACAGATAGCAGTTTTCCCAATGCCAGAGTGTCCGTACAGCAGCAGGCCCCTGGTGGGCTGAAAATTGGCTGCAAAGCCATTTGTGTCAAAAGAGATGCTTATAAAAGTTTTGATTTCCTCCAGTATATTGTCAACTCCTCCTAGAGCTGGTGATTTCTTTTTAACTCGGACAACATCTTTCTCTAAATCCCACACAGTACTTTCACACAAAACAAACCATGTTTTGTTCACAATACCATCTTGTTGAGTTTTGACACCAGTTATTTCTATATGCAATTTTTTTCCAAAATAATAGTACACTAATATACTGCCTATACATACAAATCTATTATCAAAATAGTGTTTTAAGATGTCACTAATATCTGTATGTATTTTATGGTTTTTAATTTTAACTGTCACACACGATGCTTCAGCTACTTTTCCAATCAACATTTTAACTGTTACTTTCTTGCTGTCACTACACCATGCACCCGTGAGATCTGAAAAAGAGATCAAGGATTTTGTCACATTTTTACATTATTTGCTTCTAATTTAATTAATAATATAATACGCCTCGGACACATTTTGACAGTATGTATTTGCATCCACTTAATTTCCACTCAAGAAAGATCCAGGAGACAATTAAGTCCAAGTTTTATGAGAACATAGTCGATTCATGAACAGAAAAGGAACCTATCTCAACCTTTAATACGATATTTTGTTATGTAGGTATAATAAAATTTGAACAAATCTTACCAATAAATTTGGAGTCTGTCTGTGATGTTAAAATTATACTATTTATATGAACCTAAATTTTGTCTGTTTGTATCAGAAATCGTTTAACTGACTACCGCTACTTCTAAACAGACTGATGGATCTACTAAAACACAGCCTGTACGGTAAGTTAGTACCTCCGAAGGTACTCTAATTAACTACGGGCTATTTTTTAGTGAGAGCCCTAAGTGTCTGTATCCTTTATCACTGTTAAAATGTTCTGTATCTGGAAAGTTGTTGCGAGCACTACTTAGTATAATAACATAACAAACACTCGGGATGAAAATATATTGGAATTTAGTAGACCTGCAGCGGGTAGAATAACAGCTGGGGGTGCAGAGGATTTGGAGGGCCACATGCGCTTCACTAGGGTCTGTGCGCCATCCCTGTGAAGCTCCACGGGCGCGCCGATGACTGCTCCGATGAGACTCCCGGCCGATGGATGCAGGAGCACCGCGTCTCGAGGAGCGTTTTCCGGCGGCGTGCTCGCTCGCTCCAGCCAAGAGTACAGCTTGCCATCCTCCACATAAGGACATTTCACCTGATCCTTCGCACAGTTCAGTTCGGTATGGATATTCTTATCGTTCGAGGTTATATTACAATTACACTTCTCACACTCAACCCATAGGGTTTTCTTCACAGGCTTTGGCGGCATTTTGTTTCAGTAATTTGACTACATCCGAGATTTTTTTTAGTTATTTACTTTTAAAAAACCATAATACAAAATTTGACAACTGAGGTTAAGGTTATTTTGATTTGACAGTGACATTGCTGGCGTGTTTGCAAATGAATGGGACCAAACGTAAGGAATTAATGATAGGTACTGTCGTTTCATCGAATCTTTAGATAAAAACTATAACCTTGTATTAAATGCTTAAGTAATATTGTAGCTAGATTGGTTTTGCTATAAAAATTATAATTACTGTCTGAACTTGAATATATTGAGAATAATAAAATACGATTTTTTTTTATCTGTTTGGGACAAATAATCTAGATGCCAAAAGTCCATCCGTCAAATTTGGTTTTGACATTCCGCAATAATATGTCACTGTCACATATCTGAATCTCCAGATTCATTTCGTGGAATTTTCAGTTTCATTTACTTAATTTCACTTATTTGATGCATGAAAGTTAATGAAAGTATATGCCAGCTATTATAATATCTAATTACATCGATGTGTATGAAAACAAAGGCGCGACTCCATTGTATTAAGTCCATAGTGTACGCGGTGATAACGGAAGTAAGATGACTCTCGGGGAGTTTTTCAGCTGCTCTCTCCTCGCCTTCGGGCCTCCGCTAGCGATGTTCGCGCTGACGATAGCCAACGACCCCGTGCGCATCATCATAATGATTGCGGCCGCATTCGGCTGGCTCGTGGCATTTCTCGTCACCTCGCTAGTGTGGTACGCAGTGGGGCAAGCCGTGGGATCGCTGCAGTCTTATCTTGCGTTCGGAATGGTGTTTGCGATCATAATACAGGTAGGTGGGACTGATATATAGTTGAAGTGTATGGAATTTACGACGCGTGCCTAATAGATTGAGACCCAGCATAGTAGTCACTTATAATCTGATCTGTTTATAAATGGCCTTTATAATAGGTACATTTCAAATTATAATTTTTTTATTCCATCACATATCACGTACTCTCAGAAAACGCCACAACGGAAAGAGAAAAGGAATATATTGATAGAAAACATGGAATTCATCACAGATCTGAAAAACTGTAATTTATCTCAATACTAAAGTTCAATTGTCATTGATTCCAGGAGGCTTTCCGTTATGGCATGTACCAGCTCTTCAGGAGAGCTGAAGCGGGATTCAAGGTGATATCAGATAACCGTGAAATGGACTGCAAGATGGAGCTAGCCTATGTCTCCGGGCTGGGGTTTGGGACTATGAGTGGAGCTTTTGCCCTTATCAATGTTCTCGCGGATTCGGTAAGTGATGAAATAATATAAAGTTTTAACAGAATACTTATTCAAAATTTCAAATAAACTGAATTGTTTAGTGCAACATGGCAATTTGTAATTACGGTAGCAACAGCTGAAGAAATATTTTTTTATAGTAAGATTACACAAAATATCTCTGGACCTAACTGGGTTACTCTTGTTGCAGGTAGGGCCGGGCACCCTCGGCCTTCATAATGGCACAGAATTCTTCTTTGTGACCAGTGCAGCTATGACACTTTGCATGATCCTCCTTAATACTTTCTGGAATGTTATATTCTTCAATGGCCTGGATGAAAAGAATTATCTGAAGGTCTCGTGGGTCGTAGGATCACACTTCTTTGTGTCTGGACTAAGTTTGCTGAACAAGAGAGAATTATATGCTGCTACTATCCTACCATCATATATTGTACTGGTTGTGACCGCGTTGATGGCATACAGATGTGCAGGAGGCAGTAGAAAGACTCTGTTGGATAGCTTTTCCTCTACCCCAACGTAGTATCTCGGAACTAGTGTGGAGCAAGTCAGTTCTAAGAATAACATGACCTTGTTAAGCTCAATGTTTGTACAGACTAATATATTAAGCGTTCAGTATGATGGTGTAAATTCTATAGACAACAATTGGGTGTTTTTCCACTAGCCAGTATGACGATAACCACCGGGGATGCAAAAATTTATGCAAACATGGTGCAATTGTTCACTCGCGGATGGCAGATCATATAGCTGGCTAGTGTAACAACGCTTTCAGGAAGCTTTACATTCTGCCAACCCCAAACTAGCAGTATGAGTATGAACCACTATTACATCTATAAAAATCGTGAAGCAGAATATCTAGTCTATTCCATATTATAACTATTGCCAATGAAAACATTGTTAGTGCAACAAACTATATTGCCTCATCTTCCAAATTAACGATCAGAAAAAAATACAATTTCCATGCAGAGAAAGTAATGAATCAAAACTGAATTAGAAAAGATAATAAAGGTATTATGATGTTTAAAATTATCAGTGTATCTATGTTTTGTTCAGAACAAAACACATAGTACTTACTTTGTTTTTATGTTCAAATATTCAACTGCATGTTCAACTTCACTTGTCCACAGCAGTAGAAACACATTCAGATATAAAGTACGTTTAGAATGCATGGACGCTATCTATCTGGTCTTGTTTGCGTATTTTATGGCCTATGTTTTTCAGGTCTATGTAAAGTTCAGAATATTATGGCATGGTAGTATTTATTCGAAGGACTGATAACCGAATAGTAAGTTACCTTGAAATCGAATGGAAACCATGAAAAGAGAAAAGAAGCAGGCCGTCCTTTGCAGGTGAACTGAGAACCTGAACAAAACAGTAGGGAAACCGCCAGATTCTGTAGGCCCTGGTTGGAGTGGCTTCGATTAGGAGGAAAGAAAAATTTATTGTTTACTGTTGGTTTATAAAAGATGTTACAAAACATAAATAGTTAAGTGTACCCTATGTGGGTAGGCATACAATATTTTTTAGGGGATGCCTTTGTACAGCAGTGGACCTCTAAAGGCTGATGGATGGATGGATGGTTAGGCATACAATATTTTTTTAGGGGAGACCTTTGTACAGCAGTGGACCTCTAAAGGCTGATGGATGGATGGATGGTTACTGTATGCTATTAGGAAGAGCATTGGAAGTGTTCTGTGCAGTGTTATACTAAACTAAGCAAAGTTAAAATATTGTACTAAGGAACTTTTTGTACTTATCGCATGATTGCCATAAACTCGACCGTCCCAGACCCCAGATGGTTTGCAGGTCAGTGTTTCCCCCGTCGACGTCTCCATTAGCCAGTACTGCTCCGATCCGCCTTCCCCCCTTATACTCAGGAGAGTCGAGTTTAGAGTGGTCAAGCTATAGTCCAGCATGACATTCATAAATGAACGAGTGTCTTAGCGCATATTACTAACAATACTAACATACATTTATTTAAGTAATCATTTCATTTGAATTCACACCTAGAACTCGCTCGGATGCATGGAGCTGGTGTCCACTCGGGACGTCCGTGTGCGTGTGAAACCCTGTCAAACGCCCGCGCGATTTTTAGCGTACCTACGCCCCAAGATCTCTGAATAAATTATTCATAATTTTCAGTTTCATTAATCTATAGTTTAAAAAAGTGCTTTAATACAGCTGTTATTTATTAAGTATTGTAAGAATTCAACCAAGATTTTGATTGATTCGTTTATTTATAGGCAAATTAACAATCCATCAGGGTCATTCACAAAAGTGATGTTTAATAAAAACGAACTTTATATAATTATTCTTTATTCTGATAAATAAATATATATGTATGATTATAAATTGGACGGAACTAAAATGAATAGCATGTTCACAATGGACTGTAGAAATAAGCCATGTCCTTTTTTTACAAAAATTAAATTGATTGATTAATTAATTTTGTTGTATTTTCATTTCAATATGAAAGCATGTATTGAGCTCCTGGTCTCTTTTCCACTATAGGAATATTAAAATATAAGCAAACTATTACCCTATTTTATTGACATATTGTTTTCTTGTACTAAAAAGTATAACATGTGCGCTAACCTTGTGTGCCTTTTCCTAGGCTCTACTTTCCTTGCCTTTCAAATAAAAAAAATGCATTGCACTAAGCAATATGAAATATTAAGCTTTGTTACAGAGTATACATTTTCAATTTATTTGTCATTAACTGGGTCTACCCACTGTATGTACATCACTTAACACTTTCACTCCGGCGACACACTCCCGTGTGTGAATTGAGATGGATCCGGATTCCGGCACCACACACAGGTGTGTAAAAAAAAATCTATACAATTCTATACACTCAGTGCAATAATTGTACAATATTAAAGATCACAGAGTCTTTGCGGTAGAAACCAGAAAATTCGTGGATAGTGGTAAGATAAGCTCAACCCCTCAATTGTAAGCTAATCTTCATTTATCCGACCCTTCAAACTCATCAGCGAGCTGAACAAGCAGGGAGTCCACAGTCCAGATGGTGTCGGGCTCATGTTCCTCCACCTCCGGTATGTATGTGTGGAGCACCTGCAACACACCCTCGATGCCTTCCACTGTGCCCCCCACTCCCACTCCCACCTCTTCCAATGCGATTACTGTTTCCGTGTCCTTTCGCTTCAACCTGAAATATTGTGTAATAATACAATTAAAATAAATTAAGTAAGAAAAAAGAGCACCGGCCACCCTTCGACAAGGTGGGATGACTACCTGAAGAAAACAGCAGGAATCCAGTGTATTCAGAGGGCAAATTAATAAGAAAATCTATAGCCAACGTTAATGGTATTACCACAGAAACATTAAGAATAGAGTCTAGCGCGATTTTATCTAAACAGTATGTATTGATAGTAAAAGTAAAGTTTGTTATGACAAAACGTTGCCTGGCAACTATACCCAGATAGTGGTTAGACATTGTTACGCATGGTTTTAATGTTCTTGGGGCAATACTATTTTATAACTTAATAACTTTACTTGGAAGACCCCAATAGTCCTATGCTATGATTTAGTACTTACGGGGGAGGCTTTGATATCTCACATTCAAAGTCTTGCATATCATCCAAGTCCGGAATTGTAGGTATTTCATCAACAGACTCCTGTGATTTCTTAGGAATTACATATTCTCTGAAAAGGGACAATAACGAAGCGTAATGATTTTTGATTCCTCTCAATATACTGTAAAACATTAAAGTTAAACATTACTTCGCCTCAATATGTGTTCCTTCTGCCCAGACTCCTACTTTTTTTGGCTCCGGGATAAAAGTATCACTCATGGTGTTTCTTAGCTTAGTCAAAATACCACAATAAGCAAAAGTTTATCAGCTAAGATTCAAATGATTACACTAACTTTACACACAAGGGCTGCGGTCCGAATTGTGCTGAAATCCAAATGTACTCTGTGCTAATATCGGTATTAGCCACAGACTAGATAAGGAATTATTAGCGTGCACAAATGCGTTCCGATTTAGCGTAAAGTAAGCGCGCTCATGACAAGCGGTGTATGTAGTATATATTATTATACTCTACAGGTTGTATACTCTTTGATGTGACGTCATTACCAGCGCCATATTGGAATTAAGGCGTTGGCCTCTGCTCTAGGAATAGTAAATAATAACAATTACTTTTTTTTTTACAGTCGAAAAAAAGGAAAACACAAAGGATGAAAGTTTTTTATAGGTTAAGTTAAGCAAGGCCTTGTAGAATTTCCCGTGTTAGGTTGGTATAGATTAAGAAATTCTCTTTGTGAGGTTAGGTTATACTATTATCTTATATTATACGCTTAAATGCATATAATAAGACTCCTAAAAAACATGATGCAACATTATGTAATGAATACCACACCCCAACCAATCTACCCAATAACTGAGTTGTATGATAGGGTATGCGTATAGGGCTTTTTTTTCAAATAATTATCGTTCAGATATCAATCCAAGTCATTATTTTAATCCTTTTTTGTGGCAAAAATTAATAAACGAAGCATTCGAAAAAGAAAAAATCTATAACGATGTAAACAGCGATTTAGTAATATTAAAAAATACATGCATATAGCGCATTGTTAGCGGCGGGGATAAGAACTTTAAAAAATAACGAAAGAATTCTTTAAGTAACCTTTTATTTTCTTTTTACACAAAAATTACAACAGATATTATAAACGCATTAAATGCGTATGTAACTATGTTGCACGTCTAACGCGTCTCAGTGTGATGCATTGCAAGTGCTTTTAACAATAAATATATAAAAAAATAACAAAAACATAAATATTGAAGTACTTTGTGGTCGACGTATCGCGTGTAACGCTAGTATTCCAATACGAAAAGTTAACAAGCCATTACATAATTTACATAACAAATCAGTGCTAGACATACATGTTATAACTTATTTGATAGAAATTCATAGTATAAAGCATTTTTTTGTAAATGCATAAAAGCATAATTAGAATATAAAATTGGATGTAATATGGTTTTTTGTGATATATTTTAACCTATGGTTTCATTTACAGCAATTGTAAACAGACACGAAGTATAGGGTTGAATTTAAGAGGTGTAACAATATCAGATCCATTCTAGAACTAGTTCACTACTTTTTGTTATTTCTGTTTGATTGTGAATAAGGCTCGCAGCACGAGCTGTCTCCGTAGAGTACCAGGCGATACGCCTGGCTTTACGACTGGGGCGAAAACGCAAAATAAATATTGTATGAATCTGTAAATAATGAAAGCAAGCAGTTAATCTGTTCGAAAAAAATTTAGCTCACAAACACTTTGAAAACATCTTAATATTTGGTACCGAAACGTAAATTTAACCTTATACATTTCATTTTCAACTTAAATATCTATTACTAAATTACGTGAGAAATTATTAATCATGACATTAGTCAGTCACAATAAACAATGTTGTCTTAAAATAAGGTCATCAATCTCAAAAGCTCTAAGTAAATCTCTTTACGTTAACTACACAGAATATCAAACTCAACAAGGACACAAGCAATGTACTAGAATATTGAAAGTAGGCGATTAATAAGAGTGTAAGTTGCTTTTAGATTTTTTTCAGTGGATTTAAATAAATCTAGTAGCTAAATTTACTGATTTGCCTTTAAACGATTTTGCGGGTTGACTTATTCTATTTAAAAAACTCCAGACGGAATACTTAGTAAAACAGAGTTTTATTATAATCGCAGCACATCAATCTAAAAATGTGTAGAAACAGTGAATGACATCAATATGTCACGAGATATGAATATCACACAGCACCAATGTCCACGCTGTGTTCCTAAAATCTTTAAAAAAAAAAATGTGTTGTTTTCTGTATGTGTCCGCCACCCGCAACACAGGGAATCCTAGTGCGGGGGTGTGACTGTGAAAGCGTTTA
>DWLO01001996.1:0-13487 GCA_018245335.1 Dalla quadristriga | reverse complement strand
TTCATCTGCCAGACAAATATTTGCCCCGAGCGGGGTTCGAACCCACGGTTCGTCAGTCAGGGTCACTAACCAACGTGCCACGGAGCCGCCAAAATGTTTATTTTCTTTTTCTTCAAGCGTTGCCTCTAGCGGTCAACTCCTCACACACCGACCTCCACATCCTTAACACTTAACAGTTAAGTTAAGTTGTTAATTATTGTAATGTATTGTAATGAATTGTGATGAATTGTAATGTATTGTAATGAATTGTAATGTTTTGTGTACCATACTAGTGTAAAATGTATATGTGAGCAAACAAGGTATCTGGTCCTGCCAGATAAGAGATTGAAGTAACAAAACAAAATTAAAAAAAGACCTCCACATCCGACCGTTCCCAATGTTGCTTAACATTGTCGATCGATTGTTGTTGATAATTAATAATTAATTAATTTATAATTGTTGATAACAACATAGCCTCAACTGCGCTTTGTTTTTAGTTTTGTGGCAAAGGTAAAACACATACGTAATTCGACATACATAAGCGTCGCTAACATGATTAGTAACGCCATTTTCGGACATTTAGACGCAAAGCACCTGTAGTCACGAGCTACCTGCGCCCTGCGAACCGCGACTAAACGTATTGCACGATTGTTAATAAGCACATTTATTCCATTTGAATAAACTGGATATTAACTTTAAATCGAATGGACTGGAATTCGATTAGGAATTAAGGCAAATTTACGTTGATCCAGTAGGTGAATCCAGTTAGGCTAGATACTAGGGCAAGCCACTGGTCCGATACAGTTCACCACCCCCCAGTCCAGCGTCTTGTATCCAGCACTGGATCGAAGTAGAACGGTAGTCTACAGTTCTACTTCTACTAATTGTAGTAGAACTGTCTAGTTTTCCTTTCAGTGACATTTCCCAGCACGCCACGCGCACCGTGGCCGCGTCCGCTTAACGCATTGCAAGTAAAACAAAGCCTCCTGTAATATCTGTTTCATCTATACATTTCCTCATCTGACTTCCAAATTCGACTCTTCTTCAAGATTTATTCTTCTGTGAAGCCTATTAATTATCGCTAAACTCGATAAATTTCTACGTCAATATTTGTAATCGCATTAGATTATATAAGTGTCCAAGTAATTTTAAAGTGTGATTTCCCCAGAATATTGAATCAACTGACTGGACCATTTAATGCAAAGAAAACATGCAATTTAGTTCATCCGATTCACTACTTAATTCAGTAGCTGGCGATGTTTTTAGGCGCGTAAAACAGCGCCAGCCACTGAATCAATGTAAATCTGCCATAAAATGTTGTCCACCTCTGATTTAAGTTACGGGACAGAAACATGCTATCAAATGGTTACATTAAAAGGACATTCGAGTTAAATTTAATTACAATAATACTGACTGGTCAACGCAACTATGTTTCCCGAGTGTAAACAGTGGATTTAGTGCAATTAGAGTTATGTAGTGTTAGAAATAAATAGTTGCTTTTATTATAACTTTTACGACATATATCAGGAATACACCATCAAACGTATGAAATCATTACATTGAAAAAAAATACATCATTCGGTATGTATGGCCATTATCGTGGTCAGCCCAGTGACAAATCTTAATGCGATCGAATGGTCGATCGAGTCTGTCAAATAAATTTAAATTAAGCAAACGAAAATCAAAACTCGATTTGTTTGTTTATTATTTCGATCGAGAAAATATTGGTGACAAATGAAAGCAATGATTGTTAAGTTTAAAACCGCTTTTTAACATGTTAGCGATTCATGCTCATAATGTTTATGTTCATAATAACATGCTCATAATAACATGTTCATAATTTAATACTGTGTTCCGAATAGTGCTTTTGTATCACCATCTGGTAGAACCTGTGTACGGTTCGCCCGTTACGGTTACTTTTATCCTGAAACAACGCACTGTTCCTGTGGGATAGATTCGGGAATATTACGTGAACGAAGCTGCGGGCACAGCCTCGTTATAGCTCAATTATGCTCCGCATGAGCGTTTCAACAACTATACCGCACGCTTAATGATATACAGACCTAATCAGACATAGGCTTGAATTGAGTTACGCATACTCACAGGCTTCTGTTAACGTCATCTATGATTTCAAATTGAAATTACAACTGCATTCGCATTATTTGTTGACACAGCGTAACATGGGTCTCTTTCATTCTAATCTGTTCTTGCACCGAACATAATTGCAGACATGTTTTATTGGTTTTTCTTAAAAATCAACTTTTTTGAGTTAAGCCAGTATATTACTAAGGGTGCGATATCTTAAAAATCTACTTGTTTGAATTATATATTACTAAGGGTGCGATATGCTCTAGTCACAGATAAGATAATACTTTCTTCATCACATTCATCAGCTGTTCAAAAACTACAGAAGCATAATTTCTCGCGGCTCCAGTACAGGCGCCGCTAAATCACAGATACAATACGAGCGTGTTGGTCTATTTAAGTCTAGTTTATTTCTGGGCAGTCGCAGGACCGCTCGTCCGCGGTTGATTTGAGCAATTTATTTACACGGAGACGTTTATACTGCAAGATTTAATTCAAATCCGGTTTCTGTTGCATAACCAGATTCTGTGTTACAATGAGCGCTAGTTTAATTAGATTTCATGATTTCGGACATAGCTTGCAAACGCTCGCTGCTCTGTGCAACGCAAGTAACTCACTAAAACTATTGGTTACAATACAATACAATACAATACAAATATTCTTTACCGTGCACCAAAAAAAGAGAGATACAAGTAACTAAGTGCTACGGTCTTATAGTTGGCGCCACTTCAACCGGTCCAGTGCCCTCTGAATAGACCGGTTTTCCGCAGTCTTCTTCAAGTCGCCAGTCTACTGGGCCGGGGGGGACCGATGCTCCTATTTTCGAGTCATGGTCTCCATTCGAGGACCTTTCTTCCCCATCGGTTATCAATCCTTCGAAAGACGTGGCCTGCCCATTGCCACATTGCTAGTGAGCTATGCCGGTAACCTTTGTTCGTCACGGATTTCATCGTTTCGGACACGGTCGCGTAGCAAAATGCCGAGCATTGATCTTTCCATAGCGCGCTGAGTGGGCTTGAGGTTGCGAATAAAGTCTATGGTAAAGGACCACGTTTCGTATCCATACGTCATCACTGGTAGCACAAACTGCTCGAATACTTTCAGGCACTGAGTTAAAATGGATGTCATAACATGCAACTAAATAATTTAGTTCATAATCATTCCATAATCATTTAATTGCTAGAAACACAGAATGTCAAGGGTATGGTATAAGGAATTAGGATTAATCAGTAATATTTTCTAACGTTTTACAAATAATTTAAAATGCCAACACATACGGTTAGTTCTGTGACATCTAATAAATTTTTCTTCCACCCAACGACTTAACCCGAATCAAACAGTCGTGATCGTGTCGTATGGTGTAAATCAATTAACGGAACCGTTTAATTCGACGTCTTGTTTCTTTTGTCGCTAACGCGTTCCGATTTTATTACGTTATGTAACGTTATTTATGTGGACTTACGATGTAGCTTAACGAGGCGTTGGATTTGTGCAGTGCATCCCGCGTAAGTACATCATTAACTAGATAATTACTAATATTATTATTATTATGATTAAGGCGATGATGATTAAGGTTGTCTGGAAGAGATCGCTTTATAGGACCGCCAATTGCATACATGTGCTGTTATTTAATAATTTGTATATTCTGTCCTGGTATACAATAAAGTGTTTTTGTATTGTATTGTATTGTAATATTTACTAATAGGACTAACTGACGCTAATTGTCCACTGTTCCAAATTTTTATTACAAACGGATACATCTGATACTAGACTAACTAACTGACAGTCCCCCGTACAGAGCTATTCGAGGTTTGTCACAGATGTCCATGGGCAGCGTTGGATGGTGAGACTGCATGCTCTTTTGCTATTCGAATAAAAAAGATATTTTTTTTAAATTTAGCTGCCTATGCGTTTTAATCTCAGGTACATTTATTTATTTGTCATTATTATTTTATAAGAGATTCACGAAGCCAGGATTCACATAGTAATTGTTTATTGTCTAACAAAATTAAATACAACCCAAAATTTTAACTTCAATACATTTTTAATTTGACCAAACCGTGGCGCGTTGGTCTGTAACCCTGAAAGACGAGCTGGGGGATGCCGGGGAGTTCCGGTTTCGATCCCCGGCCGGGGCAGACATTGTTTATCTCGAGTCTTGGGCGTTAAATTGTGTTGTTATTCGTTATATGTCCACCACCCGATATAGTGCAGGGGTGTCAGTGTATAATCGTTTATTATTAAAAAAATACTCAAATCCTGGACTCTTGAGCAGCTAGCCGAAAGTGTTTTCCACTCGCCTCTCATACCCTTCTCCTCGCAATACAAGTGTAGCGATGTCGTGAATAAAGTACACCGTCTAGTCCACTGACGTCTACCATTGTCTGTGATCAATTAAAGATAAAATTCAAAGTCTTCAAACGTAGGCGTGTCGAATACCAAAGAATTTATTAAACGCTTTAGAATAGCCATTGAAAGGAACCTAAAATGTGATTAAATTGATTAATTAACAGGTACTTAATTGCAACAGGCTCTTTGAAGAGACCTTGTGCATTGTGTGTTTTAAAGACGACGATTGAAGACTTGTGAGACAATGACGGTGTGAAAGGGTGTAGGGCTAGTCAATGATAAATTAGCCTGTGCAATACTTGCGCCAGGAATTTAGCAGTAAATTCAGCTTATAATTAGATTATAATTAGCTTTTAATTAGCTTCTAACTAGCTTTTAATTAGCTTCTAACCAGCTTCTAATTAGCTTTTAATGAGCTTTGAATTAGATTTTAATGTGCTTTGAATTAGCTTTGTACTAGCTTTGAATTAGGGTTGAATGAGATTTTAACTATCTTTTAATTAACTTTGAATTAGCGTTTAATTGGCTTTTAATTAGCTTTTATTTAGCTTTTTAATAAATCACGGAAAAACTACTATAAAGATATTATGAAATGTTGTATGGAGATAGCTTAAATTATGTAGACTATGACTATATAAACACAGAATACGGGATCATAGATCCTCCAACACAGAAAAACATGCACATGCAAAAATTTACATATACACCAACTTAACTGATACTTAAGTTAAGTTCAACTACAAAAACTTGAAAAAAAATATACACTAGTTTTTTTCGGGGCCCGTGTTATTTTTTCATCAGTTTACTTCGTACATAATCGCTTGTAAAAGAAGTGATTTATAGTGGGAGGTCATCTAACAACTCTGAAAGCCGTCAGTGAATAGGTACATTAAATGTGGCATAGAAACAGCGTTCTTCACGATTACACCGCTCTATTTTTGATAACCCGGGGTGTAAACTAAAAACTTACTTCTAAAACAAACAAACTCATCCAAAGTTGATTTATTTTGTACTAGATTGTTTGTATCAATGGATTAGACGATTTCCACTTCATGTCTGAGAATAACAATTGATTGACAATATAATTCCCGGGATGAGGAACCTGCTAATTTAAAGTAGTTAGCCTTAGTTCGCACTCCACTTAGCCCAAAGGTGGACTGGAAGCTTAGAACATAATATATAGCATATAAGACTGAAAGAGAATAATTTTAATATTAAGTCTACATTTTTTTTTTTACTTATTTGGTGTAGGAATGTTTAATAAATAAACCTATCTTTATGGAAAAAATCACGTCTATCTATGTTACAGCATGAAAGAAGGACAACCCACTAAATATTTCATATAAATAATATTAAGTACACATTCGTTGTTAACACGTGTTTCTTACAGTAAAATAAATTGAGTATCGGCTGTATACGAGATACTACATAGAGCTAATAGGATTATGTTGAACACTCGTACCGTAGCGATATCAATATAGTACTGTATACAAAAGAGGCATTAATTCTATTGAATCTATATAAACGTTCGTGAACAGGAATACATTTTGAAGACTGATGAACTTAACGTTAGAATATTTATAGTTTACTGGACTACTGATGTTAAGGAACTAGGCGCGGGCATGGAATAAGGGTTAATGATCTGACCCAGTTAGAAGCATTTAGGTCTGTCGTAGAAAAGTGCATACGCTATACTCGTCCCGTACTACGGGCGTACTACAAAGACTGCAGACGTTCGGAGAAAAGCTCATACATTCTCTATGTCACTCGGGGCTGGCGCGGCGAGAAGCGCATATCGCTGCAATCTGTACGACGTGCGTCGGAAGTTTAACTGGCATAGCTAGCCACTTCAGCGCAGACGCTATTCAAACTGCGTGCGTAGCTCATGCAGTCTATTTACGCCTTTGACAGCTACCTTCATTGAACAACTGAATGGAGTCGATGACAGCGCGCCTAGCGAGTGTCCCGCATTAATTACTGGATTTCGAACCCCAAACTCGCTATCATTTGCATCTGGCGAACCGATGAGGTGCCGGGAACGTAATCTGTTGCGCTCCACTTGGTTTTACCTTTGCTCCTGCGTACAAACTTCCGTGTACATTGAATACATTGCTGGAGTGCATACGTTGGTGGCATGTATGGGCATAGTGATATATTATGGTGGTATATCGTTTGCATAATACACAAATTTAGTAGCAGACAGGGCAGATGTGAAATAAGACAAAAACCTGTCATTTTAGATTTAGCTTGATCTGTGCCATAGTATTTTTATTTTTACTCTTTTTTAATTATCCGTACCTTGGCTTAGTTTCATGCCCCAAATGAACTTAGGTATTACTGGAATTTTATGCATGTAAGAAAAATAAAATAACAAGTTAAAAAAAAACAATAATCCACTTTGTTTTCTATTCAGCTCAGGAAACTGACATAGTTTGACCTTAAATAAAAGCAACTTAATATAAGGTATTGATAGTATTTACTTATATCGAACTTATAGGTACTTATATAGGATACCTATATAAACGGAATTCTCTTTTTAAATCAATAATTTATAATAACCATGTCAGCTAAATCGTGTTAGTTACACCATATTTTATAACTCAAGAACGGCTGAACGGATTTTCATGGTTTTTGAGTTGTTGGATTTGTCTCCGCCGGGAATTGGAGAGTAACAATACGTATGAGTCAAATTAGGAACCTCTTTATTTTGAAATCGGTTAAAACCAGAATTTCGCTCACATGAAAGTGAGCTTCTTCCATTGTTAAGGCTAAATTATTCAAACCCCGAACAGATTTGCACGATATTTGCACTTGAGCTAATATTTTGCAAGCATGGCAAATAACAACGCATTATGCACGCATTATGGATAGCTACCGAGTTTGCTACAAGTCTATAGTCAATAAGCACTACACTTTGCGTAGCACGTGTTGTGCGTGGGCAAACAATATCGGCAAATGCTTACAGGCCACACCCCCACAGACAATGCCACTCCATCATACACTGTGTTATTACCTCGTGTGGCTTGAATTATGGGTTTCAACCGGCCTGCCGATATAATAATATGGGTCAGTCAAATAAATCGATCTGCTGTGCTTTGTGCCTGTGTAAGCCTATACTCGCCTCAGAGGTGTTAGGTGTAGGTACACCTTAGCCACATCCTAAACATACAACTGTTCGGAATTAATTGCTACGTTATATTGGCCATCAAGGTATTGAGTGCATAATGCGGTAATGGCACTTCGCACAGCGTATATAAAATATTTAATTTGCTTTTTGTATATGGCCAATGAGCGGAGGCCAATATGATTGGACCAATAAGGGATTTCGTGGAAATAATTATCTAAAACTGTAATTGCACAAATTCTTTCTCTCGATACAGCTTAAGTCCTTCTAACACGTGATCCACGAAATACGGTTAGTAACAGGTTAGCACTAGGTGTAAAGAATATACAGTACCAGTCTTAATTGATACAATCTTTACATCGATAAACAAAAGCCACAGACAAAGCCATTGAGTCACAACTAAAGTCAGAAGAAAAATATTATACCAACGTAACGTTAAGAAGGTTTAAAAAGGAAAGAAAAAAGGTTCCAGAAAGTTCCCGCTGACTGCGTAGGACAGAACACTTGGTCAAGAACAAGTTTGCGCCCTCATCCGCACAACAGTAACTTGACAGAGACACGGCAAGGGCTCTTTCGTTCGTTTAAAATATAAAAGACTATCTGGCGCCCGCGACTTCGTCCGCGTAAAATGTATGACGTTGCCATTATCATTTCCTCGGAATCTGTATTTCGGATCTGTATTCGTATTTGGAATCTGTATTCGGGATGTAAAGTATACTATGACCATCTTCATGTCTGAATCTATCACTCTACCAAATTCTTTGAAGATCTTGTATATGGTTTAGCCGTGAAGGCGCAAGCTAACACAATAATAGTAGAAAGTAAAATTACTTCTGCTGTAAATGTACCTACAGTTCGCGATATAAAAGAAAAGGAACTTGTGTGGCACTTCTATATTTAAATAAGGAAAATGAGAATGTATGAGATGGATATCAAGAAAGAAGAACTATTAATTCCTATAGAGATCCAGCTGTGTCTGGGTTTATATAATCAATCGTAAATATTGTAAGGAACTTACCTACCGCAGTGTTTAAGATGAGAAATAGTTTGAGAGTTATTGGGTGATGCTTTTACAAACAATGCCTGATAATCGAGCCATTTTTTTTTGTAACAAACAAATTCCGACACTGCTTTGTTTTAGTTTTTTTAAAAGTACATAGTGGAGATGGAGATAAAAATAATTTGTATGCAGACGAAGCTTCAGGCCGCTAGAGTTAAACAAATTAAAAAAATAAAATCGAGAACAGTAGAATGAACGTGATTCCCTGGTAATTGGATTATTATTGCCGCCCGAGTACTCCCTTAAACGCGGAAACCACGTTGCGATTTCTACAAGCGGAAGTTGAGAATCCCGATGAAGGATTACGATTATGGGGTTACTATACCCTTCAACTAACTATTATACTAAGTTTTAGTAAATTACACTAGTATAAAATAACTAATGCGTAATATGATAGTACCAACCAAGCACGAAATGTATATATTTATGTATTTATCAATAAGTGCCATAAAACTCGCTTTCTAAGGCTCTCACTTCCAGCTGATTTTCAGTGAAATTCTCGCGCTCTTTACAGATTTGTGTCGCTGTAGTGCTCGTATAAAACAACGTAAAACTTCATAATTTCGCGGGAGACTTCAAACACTGCCGTGATTCATACAAAAATCTGACTGAGCATACCAAAATACCCATACCTCAGCAAGAATAATTAGCCAACCCACTGAGGAAACACACTAAACCCACAAAGCTAAACTCTAGGTTCAGTTGAAAGTTGGAAGTACAAAACCCAGTGACACAAACGCAGACACACTGCTAAATGCAAATAACAGGTAGAGCCGTACTTATACTTCCGAATTGTACGAGTAACATAACGTTAAGCTCATAGCAGTTCAATGAACCAAATTATTGTGGTGTACCAAAATAGGTTATCATTATCACAGTTCCATATCCATAAACACTTTATTTAAGCAAGAAATGTTAAGGCACTATAGCCAAACTGCACGCCACCTACATTATTTCATCGAACACAAATTAGATACTTAATTAAAAGAAGCAAGTTTTAAAAATTATTTTGAATACCTAGTAAAAAATGTGCAATTCAAATTTAGAACAGGTTAAAATTCCTGTGCGGCAAGTTTTTTCTATATAGAAATTCACAAAGTGCAACAAAACTTCCAAAACCATGATTCACGTACGATATTACTGGCTGGTAATACTATTATCATAAACTACGTAAACTTTTGACGCAAGTTAATACTTTGCTCTCCATTGCATTTCTAAAACGCAAGCCTTAAGTTCAAATATAAAGGTACTGTAATGTATTGTATTCATACAATATTAGACTATCATAAATTATAGTTAAGTTGACATCATCATAGCGTTCTTGGAACTTTGCACAGGGCTCAGTAAAAATATTTCGAAACACTATTACCTATGTTACGCACGAGTCACCAGTAAATTATTTCTGAAATTATAGGTTTGACTCTATATAATTGTATTTTTATATAATTTATGGTGTACAAAAAAGAGAAAAATGATAAATAATAATAATAATTTAACCGGTTGTTTTAAAATATATTTCTAAAAGTTTTTCTGAATAAGCAAAATTTAAAAACTTACCAAAAAAACACGACTCTTTAGAAAAGCGAAGCAGTCACTTAAAACTCTCGTCATTTTCAGAAAAAGTCCTGTATACAGTTAACTTGACACAATAATTAAACTGCGAGAAAATACTTCATTTTACGTGCTTATGAACTAATAATAAGTTAAATACTTTGTTTAATTGCTAAGAAACATGTTTTGGCGCCTTTTTTTAATTTGCAACTGGAGTATGGCACGTATATTCGCGTGGTGGAGCGAGAGCAGCGTGTGACTGCCGCGGCCAGGCGCGAGAGAAACACGTACGCTGAGATTTGATAGGTCATCGCATCGCGCCCTGGCGACTGGCGACTATGCTCCGCCGGCTTTGAACTGGCTGAAACTGATGGAATCTCGCGTTCAGAATGCAACGTTATTTATACAACTTTACGACGTCGCTTTACAAGTAACTTACAAAAGCTTTACACACAGTTTTTAAGATTTTAGCGAGTAGCGACATTATAAATTTATAATTTATCTTTGCGCTTGTTTTCAAATAGATTTCAGTTCACTTTAAATTAAAGTTGTTATCTATTAAACTCTAAAAAAAATTAAGTAAGTACATGATCTATAAATGTATTTGCCGATAGGTACCTACTTATAATAAATGCATTTGAGTTACTGTTGTTTACTAATTATTTTATCAGTTGAATAAAATTATTAAAAAATAAAGTGTAAAATTAAAGTGTTTAATGCCATACCAAAAAATATCACATAATTACCAATAAAACCTCTCAAAAGTAAAGTAAAACATTGATAAATGTGAAAAGCATATTACTCGATAAATGAACTTTTGACAGAAATGAAATAAAAATATAATAAAGTAAATAAATAAAAAAGAAATATATACCAAGTCCATACACCCTTACTACAATCACTATGTATAGGTATATAAAATGAAACAAACCGATGTCTCATACTTCAAGCGGGGATTGCTCGAAAAGTTGGGGAAGGTAACTAAGTTTAAAATATTGGATATTAGTAAAACAAAGACAGCCGTATTCACAAACGTTACTATTAGTGACCAAGGTTTTAGAAACAAAGTAGATATTAGTTTTTTTATCCTCTTAAATTGATGATTAATAGAGATGATGACGAGTGGACTGTGTGGGCCGCGATGAACTCGTGTCGTGGTCAACTGCGAAAAAATATATAACAAAATCTAATATTTAGCATAGTCATGTTCCATGAAACGCTCATATCGCGCGGCGGGCGAAAGTTAATGGGTGACCGCTAGTATTAACATTTAATAATTATAAAAATAATTCCAAGAGATTAATAATATCGATGAATAACTTTAGATTTTATAGACGTATTGAAACTGAGAAAAATCACATAATGAATTAATTTATGATAAGATGATAACATGTAACGTTCATAGCCCCGCGGCTAGTGTTAGTTTTAACGCAAATTTAGCGGCAAAATTATGCCAATCGGGCGCAGTTGGATGTTAATTTTAGGAGCGTATGCGTGCTTTGATTATTAATACTGCTTCGGGCATGTTAAACACGGTTAACTTGTTATCATTAAATAGCAGTCGTTAAGTCTTGTCGGGATCTTTAGATTGCCTAAGCACTTCCCCTCTGCCAATCCGCACTAGAGCAGCGTGATAGAAATAATCCATTTTGAAGCTTATAAATACCTACATTTGTGCTTTTACAACATGGAAAACCTGAAACTTCATTTGATCAACATTATGGTGGTGCCACTGGCAATCAGCATTTAAGCTGTGATTTGATTCAAGGTGCGAGTAACTTGAAACAGCATTCCCAAGAAGGATTCTCAATACTTAAGTATTTACTGATCGGTTCCGACATAAAACAAAGATAAGCCATTCAGCTGGAATCTAATGCATTTAGATTTTCCTGACAACTGACTGACGGTTAATAGCTTGACATTGACAATGACATTTAAATTTGATTTGTTCTGCGCAGACATCTCGCTTCGACATTCTTGAAAAGTTTAGTTTGGTTTGGTGGGAAGAACGAAATCAAAATAAATGTTTGATAATGAAATTAGTGTATTATAATTGGACAATTGATAATATCGTTCTAGAACTACATTTACCACAATGAATAGGACGCCGCCATCACCATGGAAAACTCCAAACGAAGTTATGCAACTCCACAAACTGAAGAAACGAATGAAAGCGTTACAAGTACGTTTGTTTCGACTTTCGCTATTGTTTATAAATAGAAACCCAAACTTAATTGAATCTCTTTATAACATTTCTAGTCACGGTTCCGCTATTTAAATAATTTTCACTGAGAGCACTATCTTTCCAGTAAATGAACTTCAGATCCACTCACAAATTTTCTATTCCTAACTGAAACCGTTACTTTTTATAGTCTCTACTGTTCGCAGTTTACTACTGTTTACTAGTGAATAGTGCTTAAATATGGTCCCAAGAGTATCTCTGTCGGTTTCATTATGAATGTCTATATTATTCACATGCATAATTCACATTTTCTTGGCAGCAACGCATGAAAGCACCTTTAAGCTCTACCAGTGAAGAAACACATCGGCAATCAAATGAAGATCTAGATTTCTCCAGGATTCTAAATGGTGAAAAGAGGAAAAATCCATTTTCTAAGTAAGATGTAAAGCTATTTATATTCAATTGAATTAAATTTCAGGAAGTAGAACTGAGATTTGGAAAACATAAAAACAAATAGATGATCTGCAATAATTTCGTGCATGAATTAATTTTTTGTGTTATATGAATAGGAAAAGGTCAATGTACCCATATAGATATATCAATACTCAAAAAGAACTGCAGTCATGGATAGTCAAGTAACTGTGTTATATTTTTGCTTACAGAAATATTTCCGAACAAAGCAAGAAAATTAAGTTGACAGTGCCCCCACCAGAGGAATCCAGTGACAAGACACTCTTTGCATTACTCAATCTGCCCGCTAAAGTACCTGCGAAACCTAAACCAGATGTTGACAAAGCGAAGCTATCAACTTTTTCTAACCTCCTACAGAAATATACTGCTGATCACTCTGTGGAAACTGTAAGTGCTTATCAATATAATAATACTTAGCATATTGTGATTTGCCATTAATACATGTATTATTTTAATATTTTTAATTTCTGCTTACATCGATAAAGAATAGTAAAAATTATTAATAATGTTGGCAATGTTTCAATTTAATTTATTAAAAAAATGTTTAGAACCATGAATAAATATGAGGTGTTCAAACTCCGCCGTTTTTCGCGCGCTTTGGATGACATCACGCGACATGAGGAAACGTAACCCAAAGACCACACACACCATACAAATGTCAACAGTTTCGTAGGTGTAGACATTTG
>DWLO01001995.1:0-13488 GCA_018245335.1 Dalla quadristriga | reverse complement strand
AAACCATCGGCACACACTTTCTTTAAGTCTTTCTTACAATATTTTTTATTACAAACGTACCTTTGCCTGTATACTGTTTATCAGGGGTGGTACCACCACCACGCCCATTTCTGCCGTGGAATAATTGATTATACATCCGATCGGAAAGATATATAAACTATCATTAACGAATACTAACACTAACCAACTTATATTCTTATGAATACCCAATACTAACAGGATTAACTAACTAACAGTCCCTCTTACAGTCCTATTCGATGTCCTATTGTATTATTTGTCATAGATGTCCACGGACGACAGTAGATGGTGAAACTGCATGCATGTTTGCTATTACCATAGCTAAAAAAGAAGTCACTCCGCTCAATATTTAAAAAAATTAGGATTTCAATTCGACCTGAAGCTACATTGTGAGAAGGTTCTTAGAAATAAAATATATGCGTAGCATTATTATATAAACAAAGTATTACAAAGTTACATAAGTTTATTGAAGGCGGTTCGTTTTCCTTGGAAAATATTTCTTACTAATGAGGCAATACTTGTTTTTGCTGTCGCGTCGTTAGTATGGAACTCGCACTTGGAGCTGTTCAAGAGATTAATAGCAACTCTTTGTGACCACTATTGTCACTAATAGCAACTCTTTGTTACCAGAGTGCAATCACTAGATTTTTCTTAGCTGTTCAAAAGATCGTTTCATCAAAATCCGTTCAGCGGTTTCGGAGCCCATTCACGACAAAAAAACACAGACAAACAGTCAGACAAAATTCTAAAAACGTTTGATTATATTTAGTTGTCATATAAATAGCATGTTCCATTTAATTTAATTTGAATATCAGACACAGACACTGCAATTCTATTTATTGATAAGATAAGTGAAGTTGTAGGGTACTGCCATCGAATAAAACCTAGTATCCAGTTAACGTGCCTGCTTGTAGGACTTTACGTGGACTCTATGCACGAACGGTTTTCCTCCCCCGCTTTACACAATGAATGGCTGAAATCTGAATGCAAAACCTAGGTTTGAAACTGAGATGTTCAGATTTTATCATTATTTACATAACCCTAGTGCATTTACTGTAAGTAAAACATTTTGCATCTCAGTTTCATATCTAATAAACATTTATGTCATACCATAGCTTAGATTTTTAATTGCTAAATTTGCCCCATACCCTTGCTCAATTTACCTTAACTATGGGTTTGATACGACTGTAGCTCTTAAACCAGATTTAGGAGAGATACATTCTTGGGAGGAAAGAAAATATTACATATCCATAAGAATACGTATCAAGCAATTCTGACTTCTTGTTTAGAAGCTATGACCGATTAAGTGAAAAATTGCTCAACTAGCCCCTACCCTAATTCTTAACATGAGATGACTACATTTTTTTCATGATAATGAAAAGTTATCTTATAATGCCCCGGCCGCGCTTATAAGATTCAGCGAACGATTCGTGTTATCGCGATAGTGTGGCCGCCGGATTTGAGCTAACCCGAACGCCGATTGGTCAAGCAGTAAGAACCGCCGAATGCCGAACTATCCTAAAGAATTGCCGAACTCCAAACATTCGCCAAATCCCGTAAGTGCGGCCGGGGCATAATAGACCCATCCCATGTGTAAAACAAATGAAAATGGTTGAAATTTTAACCAACCCCCATTTCAAATCTCGCGAACGTCGAATCCCGCGGAAATCCCCTACACCGGCAGTCGGTAATCAGCATTGGCTTCCTTGGCCCGCGGCGGCAATTAAATGTGCACACCCCAGTGGCTCACAATGGGCACGCCAGCCCAGCACGCTCCACTACGCGCCCGTCACAATCGCTGGCTGATTCGCTAACTCGCGTATTATGGGAACCGTATCCGACATCCACCAACCCATATAATTCGTATTCGTACGATTATTCACTACGATGTTTTGTTCCGGATTTATTGGAATGTTAACGACGAAAATAAATAAGTGCAGATTTGCCGTGACAATACCACTCTTATACAATATTTAAGAGCCGAACCTACTAAGGTAGGTACTTAGGATTACTTAGGATATTTTACAAATCTTCAAAACTTCTTACTCTACATACAAAATCAGTCATGATTTATTTGAACCTTAGGTATGAATAAGTAGTAATAAATAACTTAGATTAGTGATACTAAAAGCAATCAGCCAGCATAGTAAAACGCTTTAAGTTATAAAAATAATTATACACATATCTGTGATTTGAAAATTAAAAATATTAAAATTAAGATCCATGATTTCATGGAATATGCTATTTATATGATACCTAGACATAAAGAACCGTTTTAGAATTTTTGTCTGTATGTCTATCTGCGTTTTGCTGTCGAGATAACTTACCGAATAGGCTTTGCTTTATCTCAATAACTTTAATGGTTTTTAAAGTCATAGCTTTAAGCTATATTAAAATAAACGATGTACATTTCCATACCTTTAGATAAAATATAACTAGAAATTCGGCAGAGCGTTCTCAACACGACAGTGTTTTATTTATCCATATCATTTGATTTCAACGTCACAAGCACGCACTTGTTCTAGCCTGTCATAATAAATTTCGATAAATAAATGTATCGAAGTCCGGTTTAAATTCACAAGTGTTTATCAACAATAACAGACCACCGAGTCGACGCCTAAAGCGTTGCTCACACTTTGGGCTGCGATAACGCGTTGCCGCGCCGCGCCGTGACGGCTTACGTCACGATTGCAAGTCGCCTGTCACGGCGTGGAGCAATAAATTTTTTATAAATAAATGCTTACACACTGACACCCCCAGACTAGGATTCCTTTTGTAATGGGAGGACACACAAAAAACCACACAAACGCCCAAGATCCAAGTACAAACATTTGGCAGACAAGCCAAATAAATGTCTGCCTCCGTCGGGGATCGACCCCGGGACACATCTCGTTAGACAGGGTCACTAACCAATGCGCCACGGACTCGGCAATTTACGTATAAAAGGCAACAGCGGAATAACCGTGACTTTTATTCAGCAACGCGAAAACCGTGCATGCGTATTTTCATCTTCCTCTTTCTTCTTTTTCAACCTATGTTGTACTTGCACTTCATCTATCACGATCTAGCGCCAATCTCTTATCACCAGGTCACCTTTCCACCTAGTCGGTTGCCTGCTAACATTTCTGCGGCCAGTTCGCGGTCTCCATTCCAATAGATTTTGACCCCACCTGCCTTCATGTTTACGGCATATATGGCCTCCTCAGTTCCACTTCCTCCTAGCTATGACCTTCTCTAGCCATTCTCTTTAGTTCCCATGTAAACTGTCATAAATCAAGTGAATATAAACTGGACGTACTTATATTCACTGATGAACTCACTTCGTAATCTCTTTGATGGTTTAGGTGTGACCCATGCTTAATACGAAAGCCCTACAATATGGCTAGAGGTTTCTATGACAACGGTGTTATTTTGTTTAACAAGCCCGCTTTTTATTCGGTGATCAATCCTTTCGAGAGCGGTCGATGCGCCTGCTCTGTTTGCGTTGCTACGATATTGTCAATAAACGACCCACACACATCGTGGTCGTGTACAAAAAACACATACATGTTATTATTAATGCGTTAAACGTATCAGGAATGACTATTTGTATGCTTTAGTCAGCATACTTAAATAATATAATCTTTGTCGTTCTAATCTGTATAATATTATGGCCGTACACATGAATTAAGAACTTACTATGTATCTTATAGTAAGTTCCAAGTATAAATTTTTGCTGTTTTGATTCTGAAATGCAATAGTTTTAACTTTTTTTGTATAATTGCTTATACAATTATTGGCATAACAAAATAAGTATTTTTAAGACTTGCCGCCTAACATGCCTTGTTTATTCTGTATTCTAAGCATGTCTTGTGCATAATATACAAATCCTAATTTTGACAATAAGAAATTAAATTTAAACCATATCACTGTCTGGTGACGTGCAAAACATGTTCTTATCTTTTCAATAATTATTTACCACTGGAAATTACTGAAAGTATTGTTTAATTCAGATCTTATTTAGCTAATACTCATAGATACTAGAAGTGAGGTACTTAGGTACTTTTTATTTATGCAGTCCCATTATGTGCCAAGATCAGCATTCAGCCATAGAATCAAAAAAATGCAACTTATCATTGACTCAGCACCATATTACTGAGACATTGCGAAGTCTAGATTTAGAATGAATAAAATTTTAATTGGTTTCTTTGTTATTCAAAATTTATCAAAAATAAGTTAAATTTATAAAAAATCAGGACGATCACCACGACCATAGATAAGATCTTTGAGCATTTTATTTTTCTTTTATAGAACATTTAGCAATTTTGATCCTGTCTCTTTTGTGTGCGTATCCCATATCATAGATGGCGTGAAGTTTTGAAACGTAGCTGGCACAAAGCACGGGTCCTTCGGGGAACCTCGTGGAGTGTTGACTCGGCGCCGGGACAATGGCAGCAAACTCCCGCGCCACTCTCTTCTACAGATTATTTAGAGACTCGAATCGTCCCAAGTTTGACTAGATGACTGTGTATTTTTTTGGATTTTCGAACTCATAATCTTCAAAATTGTTGGCCAGTTTGCATATCAGTTTAAATGATTGTTTTCAAGACAAGTTTTCAAAAGTATTTTGTTGATGAATTAATTGACGATGATGATTGTATTTTATGTATCTCTCACATATTATATTATCTACTTTACTATGCTACAATTCACTTTTTTTTTACTGTACTCCTTTCAGTGCTCTTTGAAGAACTGCTCATCCTGGTTCGCCTCTACCTATCTTATTTACACTACTCGTCAAAAATTTTAGGGGTATTTATCTATTGAGTTTCCAGCTGAATTATACCTAGAAAGGAACCACATGAAATTGCTCTAGAGTTTAACGTGCCCTTCAAAGCCAGCAACGCATAGTCCTTAATGCTTGCCCCTATTATTATTATTGTTTAAATTGAAATCAAACATACCTTCTATGTATTCACCAATACGTAGAATAATAATATAATAATAATAAGTGGTAGTTGTAGCATATATACATACATATACGTTTGATTGTACAAATTTTACAACTGATTGCAGTGATTGTTCCAGTGCGTCGATGCTGGAAATTTATTACACAATAATAATAATAATCTTCTTTTAAATCAATCAGTATATTAAAGGTTATTTTATGTTTTATTATTGTATTTGATCATAACATTCACCAAGGACCAAAGACTTCATACATGTCTACGATAGAGCATCAAAAACGGCATCATAAAATACATCATACTAAAACTGGGTTCTTTATCCTACATCAGTGTCATTCGAAATGTGCCAAAGTGTCAATGCGTCTTCGAACATTTTGAGCCCATATATACTAGAGTCACGCACCCATCTGCGCGGAAATTATGCCGACGTAGCGCCATCATTTGTTTGAAAATACTCCGTCTGGATATTTAAATAATTAAAGCCATTATCAAGTTAACAACGAAATCGCTAATGTAAGTATTACAATGTATTCAAGCGGATTATAAAAATCGGTTGAAGGGGCCGCGAGCGAAGTGTTGCGTGGTCAACCTCCGCGAGAGTGTTTGTACTTGACCTGCCTTCGTTATAAACTTTTTCAAATGAGAACTGAGATTCACATGTAAAATATCGAGTGCTCTCCATCGTTGCAAATAGATGATTTTACGTTTTAAATATATTTTTGTGCACGTTTTAAGAAATCCTTTGTTTGCAGTTCCGTTTTTAAACAGTGATGGTGTTTCTGAAGAACAGAAAAGCTTTACTGACTAATTACTTGTACTGTATATAAATTACATGTTATTAGATAAAAACATAATAGGCATAGGTATGATGTAATGTAGGTATATTATGATTTTACATACAGCGAATGAGTATGTCGAAACCTACATCAATATTTAATTCAAATATTTGCTCTCCTTTCATTGAATGCCAAGCATTTGGTAATTGTCCAGAGATTCGCTGTTAGATATTTACTTTCCCAGAGGTCATTGTTTGCGATTCTGTATAAATTCCAGGTAAATTCACCTTCGAACGGCTTGAAATAATAAATACGTTATCCAAACATCACAAACAAAGGCATCGAGAGTCACCACATCATTGTTGACGCGAGATTTTATCATTATTACTGGAAGCACGTCTGCATCCCAAACATTACGTAAACAGAGTTCAAAAAACTCCGTAGACCGATATTGGTAGCTCATTAATGGTCGAAAGTTTTGGACAAATATTTGAACATTCCGACTCAATCGTAATTATGGATACGCAGCGGACAAAGACTGGTAGTTGATATAACAGCGCATTTATTTATCGTGGCCGAAACAGAGGAGCTCATTAGAAACACATCGGGCTACATGTGTAAATAAATACGGCGAGACGACTCGCCCAAACATCTTCAGCGCTGGATGCGGCAGCGGCAGAGGTACTTGCTAATGAGTGACGCGGACATCATTTCCATAAACCTCTTATGGTGTGTGCAACTCTATTAACCATATTATTATAGGCGAACCCAGGCGGCCGCCTACGGCACTGGGCTTTAGGGGGCGGCATACGGAAGAATGGAGAATTGTAAAAAAATATTTACGTTTTATAATATTTATTTAATATTAACAATTATTTTTTCTTTATTAAAACAGAATACAACTGTCGCCACACTTCTTCCCGCGGGTGTTGTACGAGGAGACTTAGGGAATGTGACGGAGAACAAGCATCGTCCTCTGTGCAGCAGCTACCATCTGCTGCGATCGCCAACCCGCCTGCCCAGCGTTGTGATTTTGGGCAAATCCTTCCATTTTTGGGAGAGGCCGTTAGTTCTGCAGTGGACTGTAAAAGGCTTTTGACGATGATGATGATTAACAATTCCATTGAAATTGTAAATATCAGCACAATCATTTAATATTATTTTCATCTATAATAATTTCTATTTTAATGTACACGTAGTAATATTGTAAAAGTAAAGTTTGTTTTTTCCGGTGCCATTTTATCGAGATAATCCACGGAAAAACGTTACAGAGCTTAGTAAGTTGCTAGTTTTGTTTTTCTCGTTTTCAATGATAAATTAAATAACGAATAATATTTAAAAGAAGGCTGAATGTGACTTTTTGTCCGGTTACTGTTATATAATATGGGGTGTTAGTTAATAATACCTACTTTGGTATCAGGTATGACTTAGGTAGTCCTATTTGAAGTAGGTCAGTGATGCGATAAGTACTCGTAATGAAACCGGCAACGGCGCCTTTCATACCCAAACAGCAGTTCGGTACTCTAAAATGAAAGTATAACAGAGTTTTTTAATGTCCACTAACTCTTGGGTCTAACTAAGTTTTCCCGGGAGTGCGTAGGAGAGCATTGCCAACAAGGCAGGAGCCGTTTCGGGTTACATCTCATATGCAACGCAAACACGGAGGTACTGAAGGCACTACGAGTACATATCGTATATCTCCACCACAGGTTTTCCTAAGCAACTAATTGACCGATCGCTATTTATTATTTTAAAAATACTTAAGCATAAAATCTTTATGCCATGATCTTTTATGTGATTAGAATAGCAAACGGGCACGCAGTCCCACCAACCATTGACGCTTATAGAAATCTGTGTCATACCTCGAATAGGACTGTGCGAGGGACTATTCGTTAGTTAGTTAGTCCTGTTCGTATAGTGTATTCATCTATTCAAAGCTGGTCACCTATGCATCGCTAACTAAGGTGGTCGACTCTTGTCTTAGTATAACCGGCCTTCACTCTATTCCGACTGAAATACAATTGTTAAAAAACAATTATTCCACGGCAGAAATGGATAAGGCTCGGGCGAATCGATACAGATTCTACCACCTGGCAACCTAGGGCAGGCCCTACCCAATGATTAGTATGAGAATAAAATTTAATAACACCTACGATTTTTCGGAAACAGTACCTTTCCAATTGAAAATTGGATAATATATTTAATATTTTTATTTATTTTTATTTTTATTTATTTTTATATACTTACG
This sequence comes from Dalla quadristriga, assembly GCA_018245335.1. Lineage (NCBI taxonomy): Eukaryota > Metazoa > Arthropoda > Insecta > Lepidoptera > Hesperiidae > Dalla > Dalla quadristriga. The sequence goes on along the minus strand of DWLO01001995.1, from coordinate 5,500 downwards.
AGTATATAATAATAATATTTGCTTAATAATCAAAATAGAATTTCAGTTTATACTAACCCTACTCGGGGATAATCCAATAAGATGTCTCTCTGTCTGAGATCTCATTGAAAATTACGATTAGATATTAAAAAGTGTATTGCTCTCTCAGCTTTTTCAATGTTCAGATTTCGAATATCATAACCATTATGAGATTCTTAACCACAACGTTTAAACTGTTAAGCGTCCGAGTCTCAGAAGTGCGGCTATGAGTTGTTACTTTCCATTCAGTATTGATCACAAGCCTTTGTCAAACGCAAGACAAACCACTCGAGCGCTGATTCGAGTGCTGGGTCCATTTCAAGCGTCCATCTCCGAGCGATCACTTGGAAATGTCTCTGTTTGTCTCGTCGTCTGTTTGTCTGTTTGCTTTTAAATTCTTAGTTTGTTGGAGTGCACGACCTGCCATCTGACATGCATTACAAAAAACGCCCGCAGTGTTTTGTTTCGTCCAGACCCCCCGTGACAAGTTATATTGACCCGTGTATGGGTGATTCATTAAAATTTCATTGCCTTACTTACTACCCGTCGGATTCTAGTACATCCTTGTTACTAATAATATTATTACTATATAACTAAGAGAACTAGAAAATTAGGAATACGTATGTCAATTAGATAGATAAGTTAGTTTTATACACGCCACCAGTCTGAACTACGAGTATGACTAATGTAGTTAAGTGTTTGGAAAAACACTGTCCTATCATACTATCCTATCATATCCTACTCATCCTATCCTGTCCTACTTTCTACTAATATTATAAATGTGAATGTTTATAAGGTTAGTCTTTGTTACTCTTTCATGCAGAAACTACTGAACGGATTTTATAAAATGAAATTATTTATTTCGTCATAAGGTAGGTTAGGTCGCCGATAAGTTAAGATATTTAAATGAAAATAAATTATATTTGTTACTGATTATGAAATCAGAATCTAACTCTATGTCAATCCTTAGTGTCACGATACACAATAACTATCAAAGCCATCGGCTTTACAAATTAAAATACACACTTAACCTGTTTAATCTAGGGTAGGCCGGGAGAAAAAAAAGCCGGAGAAAAAACTCGGTACTCTTTTTAAAACTCTTTTACCTAAATTATTACAATCTTTATTGCAGTATGACTGAGGTATGATTTTGGATGAAACTTATATACCAGAATAACACGTAGGCTAAGAATTTTAAAGCAACGTAGGCAGGCTACTTTTTGTTTCCAAAATTCATTCCCTTAGGGGGTTGAATAGAAAAAGATTATAAGGAAAAACTCATTTATCGTGGGTGGAGCTGCGGGCGAAGTCTAGTACTAGAATGAAACAAAGTGGTTGAAAATGAACAGAGCGAATTCGAAGAGTCCCTGGCAAGGCAATTTCCCGACACGTCGAGGGTAACTGACGGCGACGTATTGGGTTAGCGCAAGGCGCGATGCAAATGTGCGCCTCGGGCGAGCTATTTGTGAAGTCATGTTTTATGTGCTCTTGAAACTCGAACCTGAGGCTAGGCTTTATTATGAGATCTAAGTAGAAAACGGTGTGACACAGCCGACCATGGCGTGAAACCAACCTCAAACAGGACTAAAGAATCGGGTTACGTAGTAGGAACCTACACTTTATTAGTGTCTCTAAGCTCTGTAGCTTAGTTCGTTTTAGAAATAATTATTACGTATATTAGTTACTTGAGAGTGGGTACCCGCGACTTCGTCCGCGTGAAACTAAATTTAAAATTTTTAATCGTGTGAATAGTTGTAATAAATGTAATGTAACTCTTGGGTACGGACGCAAAGAGCTTTAACTAAAAAACCGTTTGACATCTTGAGATAAAACAATGCGTGTACGGTAAGTTAGTGTACCCTCTTCAATACCTGAATATTCATAAAAATCCATAGGGTAGGTCATTGGGGTATTCTATTTGATTATTGACCTTAACTTTAATATCACAGACAGTCACTCCAATTTTATTTATTATTAATATAAAACAAGAGAGAATTAGAGAAAATTAGAGAATTAGAGAAAAATTTGAGAAATTCCATAGTTTTCGTTAGTGTGAGTCCTATTCGAAGTTTGACACAAATTATGCTAGTAGCTATATTATTATTATATGGACGTCACCTCTTGTGTAAGTGAGAACAATTACATCTTTCAGATCAAATACCACTACTTAATAAAACAATTTCGTAGATGTGGGGGTAGTGGTACCACGCCGAGGAAACCGTATACAGGTTCTACTACATAGCTATCACGCAATGTAAATGTACAGCCTCGGCCGCAGTGTTTCTGCGGTACTGTTAAACAGGAGTTATTGCCGCTCTACATGTAACGCGAACTCTACACTTCGTACAGTATAGTGCTAGTGTGTATACGTTGCGAGCGGAGTGAAGTTTTCTTACATAGGGGACGAGGGAAAGGGTGGCTATACCTAAGACACTAATAATTCAATTATCCTTTACACAAGGTTACATATACATACTCGAAACTGTACCGTCGCCTCTGCAACAAGGTTTCACCATCACCCAGGGTTGACAGTAGAAGATTGCCATTAGGCATTAAGTCCACCCTTTGTTATCCCTAGATAACATACTAAAATAAAATATATACATAATTTCGATATTATTTCTTAAAATTATATAAATCTACATTTACAGTCTTCATAATACACTCTATATTTTGGACAGAAAATAGTAGGACTTACTCTATAAAGATTCTAACTTTCTTTAAAGGGCTATTAAGGCCAACAAAATGGATAACAAATTAATTTTATTGCATGGCAGCTATTTACACTGATACAAGCAAGAAAAAATGCCAGAAAATAAATCGCCTGGACTGTTTTCCATATACTCGTACATCCTCATCACTTGTCAGTGCCTTTTGTGCCTTCGCTTTAGGCCTTGCGGGAAACAGAGCGGTATTTACAGCAATACATAGAACACCGAGCCAGCTTTGCCCTTTGTATCAAACGCCTTTGCGGAGCGCGCGCAAATTAGACTACAGAGTGTAATAGAGTAGTCAGTATCGATGTTTTCGGGAAAATGTATATTATTAGTCATACATTGAGAAATACATAACTGATGCGTCAATTGGGTCAAAGAATAAAATTCAAGTTACATTCAACGAAAACTTTACTCACTCGGCACAATGCTGTACATTACCTACGCATTATATTTTATGTCTTGCACATGACACAAATTTTAATCCGTAGATAAGACTGCAGTTATAAACAAAAGTTGGTCATAAGAGCTATTCAAACTCAAACTATTCATGGTCGTTCAAGAGCCGCAATGAAAATTGATTCCCATACTTAGATACCTGTGACAAACCTCGCATAGGACTATCCGAGGTACTGTTGGTTAGTTAGTTAGTCCTGTTAGTATAAGGCGTTAATATGAATATTAGTTGTTTAGTACTCGTTAGTAAAAGGACTGTTTAGGGTAAGTTAATTCTGTTAGTAAATATTGATACTTAATACCAGTTAGAAACCCTTAGTACCTACGAGTATATTATGTCCTATTCGAAGCTGATCACATATGTTTTGCTATCCCTGAAGACTCCGGTGGTCGCCTCTTGTATAAGTGAAACCGGCATCCATACCTTTCCGACCGGAACATAATTGTTAAAAAACATACATTAAATACACGGTAGAAATTTATGTGGCGGTGGACTCCACCGGGCGAACCGTACACAGGTAAATTAAAAATGTTCGTCAAATTCACTGAGCTGTCGAGTACAACCTATCTAAGTAAATGATGACCTCATTATTGTGATACAAACGACCGTCTGAGGTTTAGAACTTCTATCGATTGTAGGATATTACGAACACAACACATCCACAACGTTGGGTAGTGAAAAGCTATAAATCATTCCAGTTTAAAACCCAGAATCGTACACCGCTCCTACTCAGACTCAGACAGCGTGGCGTTGATTGGCGCTCCGCCTTTGTATCCAAAACATGGCGGCCTCGCAGACTAAAATGCACAAAGATAAATATCCTGACCCTTACAGATAGGTCATTAATCAAAGAAAAGTCAGCCTAAATGTTTCTTTATGATAAAGGATACATGGCGTTTATTTTTGGCCTTTTGTGATCATGTTGTTTTCGTTAGAATAGCAGCATTGTAATAGAGAAACTGTTAAGCAATAATTAAAAGAAAAAGCAAGAGTATTAAACATGAAGCTATATAACGCGTCTTGGTATGCAAAGACATATAAATAGCTAGCATAGAAGGGGTAAGAGAAAAGAGAACACCGACCTCTGAGTCTGAATTCTGTTGTGATTGTGAGTGAAGCCAGAGTTAAGATAGGTACCTACTTCTTGAATGCTATCAAATCAGCGTAAAATACATAAACACCACTTAAGAGGCCTATCACCTTTTGCATGTCTTAAGATCGCACATAATAACATCTTCAATGATTGTAAAGCATAGGTGGACTTTTGAAAAACGTGGTTAATTAAAATAGTTAACAATAAAAATTAATTCATATATCTAATTTTTGACAGATACAGTCCTCTTAAGCAGTAATATGGTTCAGCACGTCTTACTCATATACGAATGTAGGTATCTGCTAGGATGTATACTTCGGTGTAGTTTAATAATGCAAGGTTCTGCATGACTATTCAACCAGCTTTTCTACACCTGATTTCATTAAAGGCAAAAACTAGCGAAGAGGTCCATCGAAATTGGTTGTCAATCTTGTTTTGGAGGGCCATTGTTAATTTGATTCGATTGAGTTCTTGACGAAAGCGATACCGCTGGCATTGTTTGGCCGATTTTACATAACGAGGCGGCAAAACGCGTTCTCGCTTTGTGGCCGCGCCATTGTGGGGGAGTATCCAAACGTTTGAGATGTGAATTGAAAGGCGCCGCGCAATGACGAGGCGCGAGCCAGCTCGCGGCGCAAGCCATAGGCGGAGCGTGTGAAGGCACTGCACTTAACATAATTACAATATAGGCAGAAATGTGTACAGACCCTACTTAACATAGACGACAACTCCTTCGCATGAACGGGTCGCGTGTTCTACACAAAGACGACAGAGGCAGGACGTGCACAGAAACTATTCTTAACGACATGGGCGGGACGCATTTAGGCACAAAAGTGACGTTAGTGACATATATGGGACGTCTATAGGCATCATACTTTACATAGACGACATAACGGAGCCCATTTAGTAGACAAATATTAACGGACTATTTTACAGGATACGATATTTGAGGTTTGGCGATATTATTATTTTTGATTGAAACTACCTAAGTATGTGTATTAACTCAGCATGTCTGCCCCAGCCGGGAACTATTAAGTTCCCGGCTTGGGCAGACATTTTTTTGGCAAAAATGTTCGTTCTTGGGTCTAATCCCGGTGAAGAATAAGCGATTGTAAATCTTGTGAGAAATAAATGATCTTTAACCGTAACCGTAAGAATCCTCGTATGCTTGTTTAAAAATTTTATGATCTCGCCACGCTCGCTTTATCATTTCGGACC
>DWLO01001994.1:0-13491 GCA_018245335.1 Dalla quadristriga | reverse complement strand
CACACGCATTTGAGAACATAATGGATAACTCTCAGGCATATATGTTTCCTCACAATGTTATCTTTCGTCATTAAAGCAAGTGATATTTAATGGCTTGTAACAGTTATAACACACGTAACTCTGAAAAGTCAAAGGTGGGGTTCGAACCACCAACCTTCCGACCCGAGTAGGAGGCCGAAGTCTTAATCGCTCGGCTGTCACCACTTCGAACTTCACATAGGTTTTACTAACTGCAGAAACTGACTGTGTTAACGCCAATATAAAATAACCCTTTGTCTTATGTAGTTAAACAGTGTTAAACCATAAACAAAGTTTATAACCTGTTTTATGGCGAATTCGTAGAGAAACTGTCATTGCGAATGGTTTCCTAATGGAGAGGACAAGTCTTTGTCCCCGGCTCCGCCCACGTGAAATTTCGTGTGTAACTAATAAGGTATAATATGCGTGTAGTTTAAATTTAGTTCAATTAATTTTGTCGTGTAATTATCGTTCAGACATTCAATCTAAGCCATTACTCTATTTTATAATTCAATTTTAATGACAATCATTAATGAAAGGGAGGTGAAAATGGGCGAGTGAAATTTTAAATTGCGGAACGAAACGCCATTGTTTAGAACGAAACGTGACGTGATCGGCAATGTCAAGGTGGAGACGTTTGTATGGTGTATATAGTCTTTGGGTTACGATTCTGGTGTCAGGTGATGTTATCCTAAGCGCGCTAAAAATGGCGGCGTTTGTTTAATTTCAATTTATTTTCGGCTTCAAAATTTTTTTTTAAATTAAGTTGATTCATATCCAACATTATTTATATTTTTTTAACTCTATAACGATGTTAACAGTTATTTAAAAATTAAAAAAAAAATACATTCATATTGCCCATTATCAAACAGACCATCGCACAGTTCCATTAGAGGTTTGTCACAGTTGTAAATGGGTGGCAGTGGTTGGTGTGTCTGCATGCTCGTTTTCAATTCTTACTATCTTATAAAAAAGTAGCTTTCCGAGATATAAAGTAGCCTATGCTACTCTCCGGCCCATAAACTATCTCTATGCAAAACAACAAGTTGATCCGTCACTCTGTTGCAGAGTGAAAAAAGGACAACCCAAAGCACATATTTACATTTATAATATTAGTATGGATTTGCTGATGCATAGGTGCAGTCACATCCACGCTCATCCAGTCTTATCATCATCCAAGCTTATGTAATGGACTCAACTCCTTAGCGGTCTATATGAGAGCGCGGATCTCGCCTCAACTGAGTTACCCTGTACTCCACCACGCTGCTTCAATGCAATTAAACTATGCTCTTGTGATTCTACTCAGTATCAGGTTAAATATATTAAAAGAGGTGGTCGCTTTAAAAAGTTCAACATACATCACATGTTGCAAAGTAGTTTTACACTAGCTTTATAATAATGGAATTCCGTTATGTGACGCCTCTTAGCTTGGAGTTTGAGTTTGAGTAGTATAAGCAAGTAGCAAACAAGCACTTAGTCCACCTGGTGTTAAGTAGTCCCTGGAACAACTACGGCGATTACTGAGATGTGAAGTCGTTATTAAACACTAGGGAGTGCCAGCGACTTCGTCGACGTGAAATATCAAAATACAGAAAATTTTAAACGGTGAGAAGGAGTTCAGACGCTAAGGGATATAAATAAAAAACCATTTGAGATATTGAGATAAAACATAGCCTACGCGTTAATGTAGTGTATTTCTCTTTTTTTTGGTGCACAATTAAGAATATTTGTATTGTATTGTATTGTAGTGTACCCTCAAGTGTACAATCGATGAAAATTTCATCAATCAGCTGATCATCGGTTCAGCGGTTTCAGAGCCTATTCACGTCGAGAAAACGCAGACAGACATACAGATAGACATACAGACATACATACAGACAAACATTCTAAAAACGCAGACAGATATACAGTCAGATATACATACAGACAGACATACAGACAAACATTCTAAAAACGGTTGATTTTGTTTAGGTTTCATAAATATAGCATATTCCATTTAATTAAAGACCTTTATTTTGATATCACAGACAATTTTATTTATTGAAAAGATAAGATACTTACGTAAGTAACATTCTGGCACATTGATGGTAGTGAGCACGTCAGACGCGATCTGTCAGACGCGCTGTGGGCACCGGGTTCGATTCCCAACCGCTTGATGGTTTTGATGTTTGTATAGATGACGGGTCATGAGTTTCTTTGTAATATACTAGCTTTTTGCCGCGACTTGGACTATGTAGTTTTTGGTTTCTAGCCACGGGACCCAATCTAAACAACTCGTTCATTTATGAAACTAAACATTTTGAAATACATTTAAATTTAATTTTTAATAACCTGACCACAAAACCAGTTAACGGACCAAATATTTACAAGCTCTAAATATTAAAATATTATAAATTATCGCACGCGAAGACAAACAAAAGTCATAACATATTTTTGTCAAAGTTTTACTAACCTAATAGATTTGTCTCCGTCTGCGATAACGTTTTCATATTTAAAGCTTATTATTTATTTTCAGTTAAGTACTTTTCCGGTCGGGATTTTTGTTTCTTTTTTTGATAGAGAAAAAGTATGAAAACAATGTCCGTAAATTTATTGTAATATAATTGTAGTGTAACAAATTATCGCATTAATCACTTTTTTCATAAGTCTAAGAAAATATTACAATGTACAAGCGATAGAAATACAAAAAGACATAGTCCTCTAAGAATCATCATAAACAACCCAACACCGGTCCACTACTCAGCACTAGGCCATTAGGCCATTGTCCACCAAGCTGGCTGGCAGACAGCCAAACTCATTATCGTGATTTCTGACTTCTAGTACTCTAACCTCAGTTGGTCCAAAAGAGTTTTTGGTTGCTTATTAGAAATATGATCGATCAAAGAAAGTGTTTGTGTAAACTGACCATTTTCTTGCAGATCGTACATTCTGTCCAAAATCTGAGATTAAAGGTCAAAATATTTCGAAAAATTTAAGAATGGTCTCCTGAGAACGCGTCCCCGTAGCTACAACGGTTTAGGTACCTACCTGCCCTTACTGTGTCGACTCAAAACACGACTCTGTGTAAAAGTCGACGATGGCCAAATTAATTGCAGTTAAAGTAAATGTGTTACATTCTATTGACGTTTTCAACTGTTGAACAACATCGTTAATCTTCTAATTTTTTTCCATTGGTATGTTGTGTAATTTCTCGAGTCTTTCATACAAATCGGAATAGAGGTATTTGTTTATGTATGTGATCGTGCTGACCTACTCAATTCTTATTTATGTGTGAAAATAATATTAAAAAAGCGTCCATAGCTCCGCTCAAATTAAGCAACCTTGGACGTGATCGGGTGTTGCATGAGTATATGTCACTTGTGGCGATAGCATGACCGTTTATAGTCATTAGTTTTTTTTGTATGAATAAGACAGCAAACCAACATGCAGCTCCACCCGTCCGCTGCCACCCATGACAAACCTCGAATAGGACCGTAAAAGGAACTGGCTATGTCAGTCCAGTTAGTATGGAGATGTATTAACATCTCCATACTAACTGACAAAATGACTAACATTTCTATTAAGAAATGTTTCTATTAAGAAATGTTAGTTGGTCAGTATTCGTTAGTATAAGGACTATGGGAGAAAGGACTGTTAGTGATTGTAAGTCCTGTTGTTCGGTATTAGTGATAGGCCGGTTAGTAATGGTTCTGTTCGAAGGTGGTCACAGATGCGTTGTTACCCTTAGGAGTTGCTAATCTTGCTTGATATTCCCGAGTGTAGTCATTAGCATATCAATCGCTAAGCCTTGTCGGAGGCCTTTATGTGACCCAAGAACTTCGGAGTTGGCCACCACCCCAGCCCTTCACCAATCCGCACTGGAGCAGGCCTCTGCAGTGGTGCGAAAGATCGGTGTAGCTTCTCGTTATTGGGTCACCAATATCTTAACAAGGTATAAGAAAATAAAACTCCAGTGTTCTGATAAACTAACTTTGAGTTTATTTTTACCATTTACACTTGACAATGTATTCGTAATCTGTTGTCGGCTACGGCGGCGTGCGGCGTAGCGCGTAGCTCGCGCGTAGAGTGGCTACGCACACGTCATGGGAGGAAACAATATGCTACGAAATTATCTAAGGAAACATAACTATCCGTACAGTAAATATAAATTATGGAGATCTTGATACAACATACAATAAGTAATGAATACAATGAGAAACACATTTAAACACACACAAATAAGATACGAAACAAAACAAATTGAAACATGAGAAATTTCAGTTTGACTTACAAATTTATTAGGAACGGTACATTTTACTAGTAAGAATTTTTAAAATAATTTTAGTTTTACGATACAGTATTAGGAACTATGATAGACATGTGTGCTACCTTTTTACGATCGTAAACTTAGTCGTGTAACCAACATTATACACCTAGGGAACTATAATGTCTAGACACGTAACTCCTTCGAGAATAACAAAATATGACAGTGCAGGTTTACTCTTACAAAATAAATAAAACGAAGTGGAACAAAGCCTGTACAACTAAACAAACAACATGGCCGTGGCGGCACCTCTAGTAGCAGATACAACAGACTAATCCGAATTAATCTTAAATATTAAAATTTGTATTCGGAAAGTATAGTGAAACTCTAGATGCGATAATATTGAAATATACATAGGAACCATGATTCATTCCGCGGACGAGGGCCCGCGGAGACATCGCACTATCGGCCCGAGCCGACCCGAGCCGGCCCGAGCCGCGTCCACCTACTCGTACGCTAACTCTTACTCGTACAGTATACTCCCGATTACAAACCGATTAAAATAAACCTCTCCTACGGGATACGGGACGCTTGGCCGTCCATAATGTGACACGGCGGAGCTTCGCGAACTAAACCTTCAACAAACTTTAATAGGAGACTCGTACTTAATTTATAAATATTAGACCTTTCTAACGCAATAAATAAAATAATAAATAGTGTTTTAAAACGCGCGCCTTCGCGTCGAGCGCTGCATGTGCGCGATCGTCCAAAAATGTGCGATAGTTTAATCTACAAATAGTACCATAGGTTTTCGCTAAGTATTGCCGTCAAATACAACGTTGATCTCGAAGCTCTGATGTGCTTCAGACGCCTCAGGAGAGGCGGGAAGCGATCGCAGGACGCATCGCGCGCACGCACCGCCCGTGCCACTAGACATAACAAGGACCGCTTACCGGTGGAATAAAACATCCTTTTCAAAAAAACAAACTCAATGTTGTAGTAAGTATCCGCTCGTAGATAAAATATTGTAGTAGACTCCGCTAGATAAAATGTAAATATGTAAAATATTTTAATAACGTGATCTGTGCCATCGAAAATATAAGGGACTCCACGCACACAGCGAGGCGATGGAGACACACGGGCGACTAGCGAGCGCCGCCGCGTGTGCCTCCACGCCTTTCGAATCACTTACGCCACTACTAATAATCATTACAATATCAATAAAAATTCAAGAATCACACTTAGTTCCAAAATAAACTCACTTGTTTGCGAGGTAGGCTGAGCGCTAGCGCGCAGCCCCATATCGAGTTCGTTCGTTTTGGAAAAGTTTGCTACGATAATAATTATTATAATTAACCTTTACCAATAAGCCTACGCGGTGTCGTGCCTCCGCGGGCTCGGCTGGCGAGGCGCTCGCGCCTAGCTGGCGACGGCTCCGACCGCGTACGAGAGTACGGGTACCGCGGGGTACAGAGTCGCTTTCGTCAAAACTTAGACGGAAAATCGGAGCGATGGCATAAATCGCGTAACGACACGTGCGTTGGAGCGAGATCCCGCGCGAGAAGACGACCGCCCTACTGCCTAACATACGTACCTAACTTCGCCTCACATTTAAAAAAATCATATACGTATATCACTATATATATCTTCGTACATTTAAGATGCATCAGGAACTTCTTACGCGAACGTATCTATGCCTAAAATTAGAACGATTATATGTATGTATTACATAGCTTTAAACAATAATTAAACCGTAATTATCAATATCGATAATATTATATGACATAAAGATAGGAACTTGCTTTCCTGGGGGATGATGTTAAAGAGCTTGTCGCGCCGGCCAGCCGCAGCCGCGCGCTGCCGCAACGATAAACGTATATAATAAAACCTGTCTAACGTATGATATGAAGTGCGGCGACGCGGCTGGCCGCGCGTCCCGCCGCCGCTCCCCAGACGCGGCGGCGGGGCGGCCGGCCGGCGCCCCGGCGAGCGGGCGGCGCCGGCCGGCTCCCATTAACCTACACTTACAGACTACAAGCTTGAGTATAACTAGGAAAGTGTCGCTCGCGGCGACGGTATCAACGAAAAGAAGCGTTAAGAGCTAATAGAGAACTGCTGCGTTGTCGGACAACGGAGAGAGCGAGGGGCTCTAGTAGTAGTAACTATACATTTCGTCGGATTAGGATTAGTGGCCGGCGCTGGTGAGGGGCAGGTCGGCGGGCTGAGGGAAGCGCGAGGGCACGCAGAAATCCTTGGGCGCCGATGCATCCTGCGCAGCGCGCGCGGCGAGCAGCGTGATCTGGTTGACGACGTCTTCCATCTCGTGCGTGAGCGGCTCCGGTGCGGGCGGCAGTTGGAGACCGCAGTTCCGCGCGTGGCCCTCCGTGTCGGCGTGGCGGCGGAAGTCGGGCGCGGTGCGGAAGCGCTCGCCGGGACAGGCGCGGCACTCGAGCGCGGGCTGCACGACGCGGATGACGCCGCGCACGGCCTCCCTCCCCGCGTAGCAGGAGTGCGCCTGGTGGATCTGCAGCGGCGCGGCGGAGGGGAAGGCCACCTTGCAGTGCTTGCACACGTAGCAGAGGTCGAAGTCGAGCACGCGCGCGCCGGCGGGCGGCTCGGGCGCGGGCGGCGGCAGGCGCAGCGTGGAGGCGCCGGGGTCGGCCGCGATGTGCCGGATCTGGTCGAGCGTGGTGGCGGGCAGCTGCAGCACGCTCGCGCCGTTTCCCGTCTCCACGATCAGCCCCTGCGGTTGTGGCTGCGGTTGCGGATGCGGCTGCAGCTGCGGTAGCGGCTGCAGCTGATTAGGGATGCCACCTGTAACAACACATAAATCTACTATGAGTGATATTATACTCGAACGTTTACAAAAGAAGTGAACGAGTGGAGAAGTGGATACTCCTTTAAAGGTAGCCAACGGGTCGAGACTACACGTTGTAACGTAACACGGTGGAATCAAATTGATTCCTCAGGAGTAGCAATGTGCCTGTGACTTCAGGTTGGCTTAAGACAGTCAATCACGGGCTGGTAGATTACTAAAGAACATATCAAATCCCATAGCACATAGCAATTCCTTTTTGGTGCTCTCTTACGAGGAACATTAAAATAAATAGTAAAACAATATCGGTATCTTTTATCTATCGTTTTGTGTTCATACAATTTACGTCCAAAGCCTATCGTTAGTAACTGAGAAGTATTTAAGGGAGTGGGTAAGTATGGCTTTCGAACGCGCTCGAAAGAGGTTAATCTACTTATGACGAGGGTTACCTGATAACCGTGAACTGGCCTTTACAATCACCTGTGAAAAGTGTTAGAATGTTTTACTTTATTCTTTGCAACGTAGCTAAAACAGACAATAGTTTCTGTGGCTCTGGATATATATAGATATCTTTATTTTTTTAAACAAATAGTTATGTGTTTTGTTATCTCCATATCAAGATGAATCATTAGAATTGCGACCCATCCGATTTATTCTTAGTGGACACAAACCTATTGCTGTTAAACGTATAGTATATCTAAGATGCGTATCACAATACGAGAGTATAAAACAACGAAAGCTCACAATCGCCCTCAATCACGCGCAACCAACTATCGTTCCCAATTTGGGTGGTTCTGGTCCGCCATTGTTTCTTTGCAGCAGATAAACACTGTTTGCGTACACCGGGACATTGTACATGCGTGATGCGTTTCTAACGAGCGCGCCCTGTAATTGATTCGGACGCTTTATGCGCCTTATATTCGAATGCATAATACATGACCTTCGGTAGCCAGTTCTCGAACGGTGGAGTATCTGAAAAAGAATGGTGCAAGATAGAGAATAATGAACGAAAGCAATACCTCGCGAGCCCGATAATGTACGACCTAGTTTGAATTGCATGCCGCCGTTTGGATATCGGATTATGTATCCGTATAAATAGGATATTCTGTCTATAAAACAACTACATTAAATGAGTCGTTTGATGGTTAGTAAAAATGAAACTAGTAGATAAATTGCTACTCAGCACATTGTTTATAAAATAAGTAGATTACAGACATAAATCTTTACGTTTAAACGAATAATAACGTTTAATAAACGAATTATTATTGATTAAAGTTGATGGTCGAATAAGCGGTGATAGCCATAGGGCTGTCAGAAATAGAAATCATCCCGATGGATGATTTCGGCCTTCTCGACCTACAGATGTTTTCTAAGGTGTGTGAACTCTGCCAACCCGTATCTTGGCCAGCGTACTGGACTAATTCTGAAAGGAGACCAACAGAATACTGGTAACATGATGATCAACTATGCAGATACGTACCTCCAGCAGGCTCTGACCTTTGAAAGGATGGTAACTGATTCGATTACGATAAACTACAAGAAAGTTAGTATTCATCTCGGTATGTCATGGCTCTGATGGGCGCATGATCAGTAGACGTTCGTAGCCAATTTAATCGTATGCGGGAATTTGCTTGAATAATATTGCGCGAAACGGAGCGTAGCTTTCGATCTCTCAACAATCGGTCGGTTGATTGAACGATCGTGTTCGTGTAATGAGACCTTAGCTTGGAGTGCCATACGTTCGACCCCGCAACGTGTACGCTAATGAACGCCGTTCATGCCAAAAACGAATTGTAGTTTCTAACTAAACGAGCGCTAATAGGGCCGCGTTTGACGTGTGGGTGTGTTGGATAAGCGATATCTTCTTTTCAGCGAAGAAAGTGTCTAACTGGTCGATAAAAACTACGAGTATCTACACGTCAATCGCCTGGTTCAGCTCAGAATAATGCTGAGCGCTGTTCCTTTAGCCTCACAGCTGTCTTTCACATTCAAAGTAGTACCTAGACTATAGTTATATAAATTCATAACATTAAGCCTCTCCACACATTCATTTACTAACTTTATTTAACATTTATCTTTAATTTACGTATTAGGTACTAATGCTTAGTAGAATAATTGATTGGTACAGCTCCTATTGAATATTCGTTTATTTATCACCATTCTTTATTCCGGTAACAGGACCCATAATCACAAATGTACATACATTTTTAAATGTCGCAGTAAATTAACTAAAAATAAAATAACCAAAATAACTTAATTGAAACTTATAAATAATGTTTATGCTAACTCAAGACTGGTTTAATAAAATCAACAATTTCGGTTTATTAAAAATAAAGCAGGGTACAATAGCGCCGATTTTTACAAATCTGCTTATATTTCCCCGCATACGTACGAGGTAGATGGTTCCAAGGCGATAAAGGCAGCCAATCTTAGGGAGCAGGATTTGACAGCTAACTAAAATCACAAACCATATACGAATGGTGGTATAATTGAAACTGGTAAACTATTTATCAAGTTGCAGGCACAAAGCCGCTGCCACGACACGCCTCGGCCGTGACGTTAATTCGCAACCCTTTCTGCCAATTAGTTTCAAAATAGCCACACTATTGTGCCGCTAACACGGTCACACATCGCACCTAATGACTCGGAACGCTCCGGGGAATTGGAGCTCTGTTTCTAGGGTGGTACGGTTGGGAATAGAAAGTTGTTCGGGGGCTCGGTTTGGTCATTGCATTGGACGCTAGGTTTAAGTCAAAGGGCTTCTTAATCCGGACTTGTAGGTCGTTACGCGTTATTATAACGCGGACGGTCTCGGCTACTTGTTCGCTCATTTACATCTCATTAAGGGCGCTATTATCGGCGCAGGGCCGCGGATGTCGTACGCGGACACTGTACACTTACATTTATTACATTTTCATCGTTCGCCGCTTTGATTCCTCCATTGAATCAAAATACAGACCGTATAAAGGTACTTCTGTAAAGATCAATACTTTCTTTACCAATACGTACTTTTTCACCGACTTCAAAAAAAGAAGAGGTTATCAATTCGTCTGTATTTTTTTGTTTGTATGTTACCGGATATCTTCGCAGCTTGTGAACTGTATTCAATTAATCTTTTTAATAAGTATAGGTAGGTACCTCCAATTTGGTCACATATACATTTCAAATAAAAATGTATGAATATTTGCCATGTTCAGTTTTTACGACAAACAGAACGTAGCTTAACATTAGTTTTAACTAGTCATTATAATTTAATTAATCATTAGTATTACAAAGTAATAATATTATAGACACAAGTTATCTTGACAAGGTGACCGTTAAAGTAGACTAGGCCAAGCGATTAAGTGTTAATAACGTAAATGGATTGCGATCGATAGTCATTATAACTAATCAAATAATGTATGTATCCCGCTATACAAGTGGAGTTTTGATTAACTCAGCCCGCGTATGTAAGTTAAGTAAATGCCCTACGTACTGTTTTGAATACGTCATGCCTATCTCAGTATTTTGTATGAAAACTAACTTTACCGGCCGGGGTAAACATTTATTTGGCAGATAACTGTTTGTACTCGGGTATTGGGTGTCCAAAATTGATTTGTTTTCTGTGTGAGTGTGTAAGCGTTTATTTATTTAAAATTGTCAATTCAATACATCCAAGATAACTAGAAATTCCCATTTAATCTATCTATATGTATAAGTCTCGAACTCAGGGCATCGTACGTACTATGCAAAATAATTGATACACAGAATTTTTTGATTAGCATACTAAGCAAAGTCGGATATTTATGAGGATAAATATCAGATTTTTGCTCGAAAGGACGTTCACGTTAGTTTTCACCGCCCGGTGAACGAACCCTAATAATGTTTGCTAAAAGGCACTTGCACACTGGTATCTTGTTAGTGTATTATCAGCGTCTGGCGTATCCCTATTCAGTAGCCGTCCGTTTGGAGGCAGTTCGATCCGAGATAGTACGATACGAGCCGTCAGCGTGATGGATGGTAATTAAACTGGATCGCCAGGGAAACGACAGCGCGGGCCTCCGCCTGACCCCGGTGACAAACTTCACTGCTCATTGGCGTCGTTCAAATTACTGTTTTGTGTGACTTTATTTGTCCACGGTTCAGCAACACGGCTTTAGTTTGAACCATGCTGCCAGGCCAGTGTGAGCTGACAGAGCACTCTGTGAGCTAAGTTCCTATTCCTTTTCTCAAAATTTTCAATGATTCAAAGTGAAAGTCAAAACTTTTCATTTTATAATAAGGTAATTTGATTTGATTTTGAGTTAACACTTGAGAGACGTCGCCCCAGGAAAAGCACCTAATACATTGATAGATAACATGCAATTCATCACTGATCAATTCCCTGTAAACACTTAATTATGCAACGATAGACTAGATCTTACTCATCGGCTTTATAAAAATGATAATAGTAATACTAATAATTGTAAAAGTAAACTTGTAAAGGTATACTTTTTAGCAATGTGCTTCATTAACCTTCTTGATAATAGAATTATAGACATGATACACATTTTAATAGAGAACAAAGGCGAGAAACATTACGAATTGCTTTTGCAATTTTACTATATCAAAAACTAGATATAAATATGAACATTAAATATAGAATATTCGAAATTTTATTGTCATAAAGGTATTGAAGCACATATCTGAGAAGGATACACTTAAAACATTTTCAAAATCTTCAAATTTGTGAACTGCCTTACTGTGACTGAAACGGTCTTAACGCATTTGACCCCAGAACGGAGAGTATATTGGTTTTCTTAATTTTTTCCTTTACCGTTTTATCAATGAACTTTCGTACATAATTTCGAAACATTAAACTTTAATCTGAACCTTTAGAATCGCTTACGATTATTCTAATATTAAAAATAAGTTTGTAAGGTTTAATGATCGCTGGACTATTGACAAATGGAACCTGAATACATGAATTATTATGAATATCAATTTTAGATTCAGAGAGCCTTAGATTTTAGAAACAATACGAGGGCGAAACCCCAACAAGCCAGCACTTAAGAGAGCAAACCTAACACCCACTTATTTAAAATAAGCTGGATCGAAGCCGCAATATTTATCGGGGAATCAATCTGGGAGTGTTTCCATTATCGGGCGTTCCGCGAGCGCTGTCGGCCGCTCGACGGAGCTCCGTCAAAGTCGGCCGAGCAATTAGACTAACGGAGGCTGCGCTGGGTTTTAAACCTAGAGTAACTACCCTTTTACGTGTAAGCAGGACTTTCTTAGTTTCAAAGTTTACAACGATCGATTCATTTATTATGCTAGGCAATAGATAGATTGACGACTCGGTGGCGCGTTAGTCACGTTAGTCTGACGAGCCGTGGGTCCCGGGTTCGATCCCCGGCCATGGCAGACATTTATTTGGCAGATAAATGTTTGTACACGGGTCTTGGGCGTTAAATTGTGTTGTCATCTGTGTGTGTCCGCCAACCGTAACACGAAAATCCTAGTGCGGGGTGTGAGGAGTGAAAGCGTTTATTTATTTATTTAATAGATGGCTGTCAAGTTATTAAATACACTTTTATTTTGCTGTTAAAATACGACAGCGTGAAGACGTGCAGTTGCATTTTGTATTTCATTATGAAATCAGTCAACATTTTGCTTACAGTTGGAGACCAAATACAAAAGCGACTTCTTATTATAATTATAATTAATTTAAATCAGGACAATACTGCTGCCAGGGGATAGAGTCCATGTGCCGACCAGCTCTGTGCGGAATATATTATACGAGCACATATAGATTTCTAAATGACCAAACTGCGTAGTCATTTTATTAAATAACAATTATAAAGGCCGATAGGTTATTTAAAAAATCCCTATTAATGTAATATTAAATGTTTACATCCTATTTAAATTAGAATGTTCAGTGGTACAATCGAATACATAGTTAATTTAAGAGTCAATAAAAGAACTATTGAGAATCTAATATTAAGATTCGACTTTTAAGATCACTGAAATTCGCCCGTATAATAAATTTTAATGAAAGCTAACATTTCAGTATTTTTCTTGCTGGTTCGTTCTTGGACAGTAAAATCCCGAATGCAACCTAATCAGATGGCGGCACTATTTGCAGTGCTATTCGTGACCAATAAAATGGTAATTCAGTGCGCATAGATAGTTTGTTGCATGTGGGACGACACATCGAATAAGGCTTCTTCTAATGCGCAGTTTCATGTGATTGAATGTTGATCCCGCTAATGAATTTATGCCACACTATTTACGCAACACCTCTGACCGTTATGGCTACAACCAATAGGGGGTATATGCGTGTAGTTAAAATTTTGTACTATAGCCATTATTTAAGTCTAAGCCATTATTTTATTCCTTTTTAATGGCAAAAATTAAAATGAAATGTGTAAAAAAGACGATCGAAATTTAAAATTTT
>DWLO01001993.1:0-13494 GCA_018245335.1 Dalla quadristriga | reverse complement strand
TATGAAAGATTCACAATAGCATTCCTAAGTTATTATGTCAAGCAGATTGGTCATTAAATGTTTGCCAAACCATTTCCTAAACATTTTCGATTTATTTATATCCGATGGCCAATTCAATTTCAATATCACACACTTCGGAAACATTACACTACCGGTAATATTACAAATTGCAACGTACTCTATTGGTGATAAGCATATTTACCGACAAATAATACAAACAATAGTCTTTCGCGAGCCCGAGTATTTGTTCTCTGTAGTTAAATGTTTAAGTTGGGTTTCTAAGAGACGCAAGACTCTCCGTACAACCAGTGCAGTCCTTAGATCTCCAGTTAAATATAGAGTTAATATCTGACCATGCTGATTATTATATGCGTAGTCATGCGGGATTGAAAAAGACAACAATGGTTTTAGCATGGCAATAACGGGTACTTAACATTCCATATTCGTTGTTGTGATAACGATACTACCACTACTATGTCACAGTATTAAGCGTGTGCTTAGCGCGTGCCAAATAACTACCGCTTGCGTATTTTAGAAGCCATTATGTAGACGTAAAGGTAGTATAGCCTGTATGCGGTTCGCCCCGGGGTACCACCGCCACACCCATTTCTGCCGTGGAATAATATTTTTTTTAGAAATTGTGTTCCGGTCGGAAAGGTGTGGATGCCGGTTACACTTATACAAGACCAGCTTCAAATAGGCAAATTATTATACTAATATTCCTTATATTTACTAATTAATTAACTGAACTAATTTACTAATAGTTCCTCGAACAGTTCTATTTGAAGTTTTTCACAGTTGTTCATGGGTGACAGTAAATGGTGGTACTGCAGACCCATTTGATGTCATAAACCACCTGGTAATACCTGTTTACTAGTAACTCGGGGCGGTACCTAGCTATAACCATTTCCATATAACCACCATATAACCACTGCACCCATTTCCGACGCGCAACAGTTGATTTGTCGAATGTTGTGGTAGCCGGTTATACTCCTAAAACCAACTCAGTCCTCGCAACGCATCTATGGCATGGCAACGCATCTATGGCCAACTTTAAACAGGACTACAATATTTACTGACTGTTACTATCTACTCCGAACAGCACTCCTAACAGCTATAAATCCTAACAGTATCAACTAACAGTAACAGTCTTAACTGTCTGGGGCCTTTACATTTTAATAACGAATATTTACCAACGTATATAGATAGATATAAATTGATCTAAACTAGGACACTCGTAATAGAGATACTGCGCGGCGCGTATTGAGTCTTCTTCAAGTATATAAGACGCTTAAGCGAGCAGCTCGTTGTTAAGGATTTACACACCCGTTCTTATCCTACCCAAGACATAAACATCATCTAAACCGTTGCGTAAACGGCAAGTATTGCATCGGTCGATTACGTTAAATAATATAATAAAATGTTAGTTGCACGATTCAATTTCCTTTGTCAGAATATGTTCTACTTACAATTATCAACTCCGACGAAAATGTACATTCAACTAAGACCTTAGAACCAACAGATAGAGGAACACACAAACAAGCGAACGATGAGCGGATGGACAATTTGTATCGCCCAAATATATATAACTACATTAACTAAGTACCTATAACCCGTCCAATGACGTCTGGAAATTATGAAAATATATCCGGTCTCCGTACTTTCAGGCCGTATTGGTACGAGTTGCAACTGACTCATTGTGGACGGATGGTGCCACGAGCCAAGACGTGTGGATCGCCAAGCAACACTCAAATATAATCGTAATTGCTATACTGATAACAAGTACTTTAGGATCCGTGCTCACTACCATCCTCGGACCTGTACTACTTTCAAATGAATCGAGGGTCGCTCCACAAGGTTTGTATATCCTACACCGTCACTCTGATTTCATAAAATTAGAGACACCTCTCGAAAATTTTTTAGCTTTAACTAATTACCTCCGCCAAAAAATTAAGAATATCGCCGAATAGACATTGCTGTCCACCTCATGATAGTGGTGTGATAGCGAGATATTGGCAATCATAGGTTAACTTTGGTTTAGGTAGTTTGTAGAATACTAACTTTGTACCATTTTTTTTTTCAGAACTCTATAGAAAGCAGTCATTTCCACCTCCGCAACCAGCCGACCTTGTCAGAGATAGAAAAACTAGAGTGTCTTTTCAATTTATAGATGCGTAATAAATTTAGTAAATTCACATGTTGTTTTATTGTAAATTCTTAAAAAGATATGTTGTAAAAACCGTTTTTAACCTCATATTAGGATTTTATTTACAAATGGCGAAATAACGGGCCGTTTGAAAAAACAATAACTTGATTGTAAAGATCCAAGCGAACATCAACCACTGTGCAAATTTTTAAGCGCAAAAGCGCCCTGACCAGGTTATTCCATTTTATTTGAATACAGTAAAAAATCTCATCGATAAATATGGATATCTCAAATCTACTTACTGCAAAAATACATATCCAGAGACATAACTATTTGTTGATTTGTTGACAGTAGGTATATTTTATTATAAGACTTGATATTGCCTGCAGGAGTACCAATGCCTATCGTGATAACACATAATTCAACTAAAGCTTAGTCAGAGAAAATTTATATACGGATTAAAGGAAAATCAAATGAATCGGACAAGTAAATAAAACTAAAGTAATTTTCAAGTAAAACTAACACTAACAGTATGACTGAGAAAAGTTGCGTTTTATATTAATTAGGTATTTGAAGATAAAGTTTCGGTTACTAATTGGCATATTGATGCTGCTTGCTGTCAGTTAATGAGGGTGGAAACGGGGTAAGAAACGTAAAACGTTGAGAGACTCAAAATATTGCTTCACGTAAGAAGAGACTTTACAAACTGAAATACCGTTAGACTGCGCTGTGCTTGTGCAAATATGTCATGCACTATGGAACGATTTAGTGTACAAATACTGTGCAATATTAATGTTCTTGTTAAACAGGGAACATTCTTGCCTCTTTAAATACCCGTAAACGATGTCTGCATAAATCTTCAAGTTGCATATCTTTTAAATTATTCATGAAATATATAGTTGTTCTAGTTCTAGTTTCCTTTTAAGTAAGCCTTTGAATCCATTACAATATGCAGAATAAACATATTTTTTTCGTAATAATGAATTTTTCTTGAACTTACTTTTCTTCTTTTCTTTCCTTGGCCGTTATTTTTTTTAGTTTTTTCTAAATATCTTTACTTGTGAAGTTAAAATACAACCACTGTTTAGAAAAGATGTAACTTTATATTTTTTAAATTTAAGAGCGCGTATTAGCTATCCCCATTAATAAATAAACGCCTACACGCTCACACCCCCGCACTAGGATTTCCTGTGTTGTGGATAGCGGACACACAGAAATAACACAATTTAACACCCAAGACCCGAGTACAAACCTTTATCTGCCAAATAAATGTCTGTCCCGACCACGGATCAAACCCCGGACCCTCTGCTTGACACTCAGTCACTGAACAACGCGCTACGGGGTCGTTAACGTCTTAACTACAGAGCGCGCCATTGCAAAAGGGTTACATAAGTGCACCGCCTAAGCAAAACTACTCGATTTCAAATAATACGTGATTTGACAGTAGGATTCAACAACATGGCTACGATGTTTGTTCAATTAATTTTTTCCCCCAATCTACCAGTTTCCACCAAACTTATTACAAACTATAAGAAGCCAGGAGTCAACGCAGTAGAGATACAGAATCACCTGTAGATACCAGCCGAATACAAAAATACGGAAATACTCGTATACAGAATAAGCTTTTCCTTTTTTATTTGTATCCATCTTAAGGTAACGCTCCTAATGCACACAGTAATTATTCGTTAAATCTACGTAAGAAAAACACTGAAATACTTAAATATCGATAATTTCCGTAAGAGAGAAGACGAGAACATTTTGTTTAACCACGCTACAAGAAGCGGAAAATTAGTTTTGACAAGATCAATTTACTCGGTTAAGATCAATGCAGCATCTCAGAGGTTCAACAAGTCTCTGCAAAAGTTGTTCTCTGTTAGCGTCTGATATGACTAATCTTTTTCAAAGATTGCTATGAGCCTCGGCTGAAAATTACAAACAAATTTTATTGATTCGGTGTACAGCGGCTCTGTTGTATGCATGTTCGAGGATGTTTGCAACCGCGGATGTGACTCAGTTTTTCGATAGTCTCGTTTTTGATAAATTGTTCTTGAAAACAAGTGGCTGCAATATACCTACTTCGATTAAATATTTACGAAAGTAATGGCTATATTTTAGTGATAAAAAATTATATTGTATGGATTATTTTATATCGTCTATTGAATACAAGGATATCCAAACGAAACGATTATACAACAGAAAGTATGAGCCAAAGTAAGTAAACATTTATACTTTTAGATTAATGTTTTACTACTCTTACTCTTACGTTAAGAAAATATTGTAAATATCAACTGATTTTTATTAGCATCTAGAATCAAATTAAAAAGTGCAGAGTTCTTACTTTATTTTTTTTTAGGTATTTATCTAATAAAAACATTCGAGTTATTTTTGATAATAATTATTTTTTTGAAAGTTTCTTATCGTATCGTATTTTCCAACCTTATGGCAATCTTTTGGCATACAATTTTTATTTAAATTTAAATAGTACCACCCAGAACTTATAACCCTTAACATATAACTTAACCTAACTTATTAATTTATTCAAAAATGAATCATTATAATCGGTTCACAATCCACGCAGATAACACACACAAAAAAAAGCCTACAGCTGAATTGATAACCTCCTCCTTTTATGAAGTATAATAAAAAGAGTCGGCTAAATTAAGGTATCCCCTAATATAACAGGTGGTTGATGAAATTGAGCAATAATCTCCAATAGATATCCACACATCAATTTTCAAACTTCCATACCCCATTCTCGCTTTATATCGCTTTTATATAGATAGATAGATATATTGTATGCATTGGATGTATTGATCCAATATTACATTACATACATCAAAATATTACGATTTATCATATTTAATGCAATTCTTAACGCTTAAAGGTCTTAGGAATTAAAGGTCATTGTGGTTAAGAATACTTACATAATATTATTTTCCCGGTACCATTCTATGTATCACCATAATCGTAACAGTACAAAAAAATAAATAAATTTTCTTGGACAGATTTCGCTGCAATAATATACGTAATTAAAGTGTATTAACAATTAATAAAACGAATGATGTATGAATTAAAGACGAGCACCATCCTTCAATTAGAACAGAGTTTAAATTAGTCAATGTTATGAATCGAATGTTCACCGACTAAAAATAGCCCCTCTATTATTGAACAACTGAGGATGATAAAACTGAAATAGGTACCTAATTGAAATGTTGTCTCCATTATGCTGCCCGTTGTTACAATCAAAACTACTTACAAAGTAGATTTAAAGTAACTTTATGAATAAAACTGTATTTTAATTTAAACATATTATATTCCCATAACTAATAATTGCGTGAGCCGATTAGTCGAGTCGAGTCGTAATCACGAACAACGAGGAAGGCGAGGGGCCTATTTGCTGTTTCTGGTTTAATAAACTTCGGAACGGAAGACATAATTATGAAAAGGGGCTGTATTTTTTAATCGCTCGATTTCGAATTATTTGCGTACGACATCGAAAATGCCTAATTTTGTAATCACTATACTGCAACGAGTGTTTTCAACCACTCGTTGGGTGGAGCGAGCGATAAAATAAACGTCAAAATGTGTCATTGCTGTCATTGAGCGTATCTGTCAGAGTCCATTTGTATATTTTGTTTATTATATAAAATAATTTATCAAATTATCGACCTCCGATTGAAATTAGTCTTGGGCCAGAGGCAGAGCGGCGCTCTGAGAAGCGACCAGCCCTTGGTGTCAAGACCAGCGCGTGAGAATTCCACCCGTCCGCATGCGAACGGCCAATGCCAGATGGTTGCAATCAGGTCACACGACTTTATTGAGCTGTGCTAGAATTATTTTTATAGATATGCTTACCTTAAAAATAATAGAAGTAAAGTGATATGTAAAGTATTTTTGCGACGGGTGTCGTTATTCTTCTCCTCTTGATATCTCCTATAATAATATGACCTAGTTTACTTTGACTCTCAATGATCTTTGTTCTGTGTAATCTCATTGATGACTCTTGACATTGCCAGTAGCATGCCCTTAAGTTTTCACTTGGTAGGGAAATAATTACGATTTTTTTTACAATCAATCTGTATCAACTTTAAGGATAGGTACCCTACCTTAAACAACATTGGATTTGCTATTATTACAAATCCTTACTTTAATATTATAAATGTGAAAGTGTGTTAGTTGGTTGTACCTACTGATTCCGTCGCCTACAATAGTGTTAGCAGTCGTCTCACAGAGATAAACGGAACACTTATAGATAGAGAATATAATACAGATAACATTTGATTAATCAAACAACCCGCTACTCCGTACTACCATGGTATTTGCTGAGCAAAAACTATGAATCATCACCAAACATATAGATAGGTACGAACTAATCTAACAACAGACAATTTATCAACCAATCGGCCAAAAATCAACAAATATGGCCTCAGTTATACACAGAACAGTAGACGCAAGCAGAAAGCATAAACACAAAAATAGAAATAAACGACATATCAGACAGTAGCATCCACAGCACTGTTGGATTAAAATGTGTACTTGAACACGCGCCGTGCCACAGAATGTATACTTAAAACTATTTCTAGTTTTCTTCAGTCATTGTAACTGAATTAAACTAAGAGGTTCCCTTTTTAATGCGACAATGCATCACAGGAGATCATATATTTTTAAACAATGTTTTAAAATAAAGTATTTCTAACGTACATAAATCGTAAGTATGGGAAACATTGACGGAAAAGGTTTAATGATTTTTTATGTCAATATGAATGAGCAATGAGCTGACAGTGGTCTTAAGTGGCCACTGATGCCATAGACCACGGACACAGAATACACAGAATTAGAATAACTCACCTCGAACAGAATTAGTGGGATAAGTAAGACTCCAGAAAATATTTGATAGTAAGTTCCTATTCGAAGCTGGTCACCACTATATACCTATTGCTCTTACTGGAAAATACACGCCTTATGTATAGATGTGAACGGCAATAACACCCTTTATAATCAAATAATTTATTCATTGGGAACTCCTTATTTCAATATTTACCAAAGGTTTTGCGGAGGCTACATGTAAATGCTTCCTGATTATTTTCAGATAACGATCCTATCGCTGAGTTCGATAGTGGTGTATACATATTACAACAGAAGGTAGTGCAAACGTGAGTAAGTACATCATAACTTAGAAGACAAAATTAGATTGGCGGTGTTCTTCATATCATAGCCTATATATACTTCAGTTCTCTAATAAATCAATCTCTCATGAAAGAAGTCGACAGTTTATTAGACAAAATCACAAGTGCTGGGAATCTCAATATAATGCCAAATACGTCGTAACGAACGTTTTAGAAGTAAAATAACAGATATATATAAAACTTATAAAATGTAATTTAAAACAAATTATGATAAACTATTTTAGTAATACTTTTCAGGGCGTACTCATCAAACGAGTGTGAAGTCGATAAAGTTGCCAAAGGCAGTGACGGTGTTAACAACAAATCGCGCCAAAAGGAATTGGCTCCATTGTATATACATTATTTCACTTTATTAATATTAGGTAAGTAACAGTTTCACAATGTCAAAGGTCTGATTGTTTGTTTTTAAATTTGAAAACTAAACATATATATTTGTTAAAAATTAATAGTATAATATAGGTAGGTATATCGTTGGATTATAAATGACCAAATTTTTTTTGAGCCGTTTACTATCTTCGGTCAGTTTACAATCTGCTTAGGTTATAAACTGATAGTTCTTGCAATAATCCTGTAACATACATTTTTAACTGTACCTATCTTTGTTCATAAACTACGGATGTTTACAAACTGAAAACGAATGAAAGAAATCCCTACCTACCTATACACAACTTTCTTATACATCTGGTTTTCAGGTATATTATCATGGGGGTTTCTATGGTGCGTTTTCGGCGATGGTTGGCGGTGGGACGGAGAGTGGTTCAAAATGGCAGCGGTCGCCTTAGTAGCGTGGGGTGCTGGGCAAATATTAGAATCGGTCACTACATTACCACCTCTAATTGCGGCACTGTTGACGGGGATACTAGCTCGTCACTTAGATATCCTTGATATGCGAAACACGCACATTGATGTATTTTTGAGGTATGATTTTAGAGGCTACTTGAGTAGCCGTTTGAATCTTGATATTTTTTTAATTTGATACAGATTCTGGATTGTTATGTTCATATAATAATAGCAAATTCTTCTAGTAAGTGCATCCGTCACCAATGCTAGCTAGTCACTACGACGCAAGTCTGGCCGATCAGAGCATTGGAACCGAAGACTCAATCAGCGGTTATGACATTATGAGGTCCCAGTGTTTTTTTACAATTAAACGTGTCGATTACTATCAACCCATCAACATTCAACTCATCGTCGCTCTATTACTTAGAACGGATCGCAAACGCACAAACGACAAAATACTACGCAGTATAGGTTCTAACATAACATTATATTAATTACTACAGTAGCTATCTAATATGTGGTTATAGAGCAAAAATACCGCGACAAGATCAAGCATTCTGTCGATGCCAACTGAGGTCTACAGACACACTCTGAATAATTGTTTGCTTAATGAAATCGTAAAACTGTGTCATAACTGACAATGAATAAGGAGGTTTTTTATTAAAGTATACCGATAACATAAAAATATACTCAGATATATGACTTTTTGTAAACGGCCTGTTTTTAAATCTATAACGAGAAACTAAATGTCATAAATTTATTTTTATTTCAGGAAAATTTACCCCGTAATAATTCTCGGTAAAGGGTCTTTGGCTTGGGACATTGGCTATATGAAGGCAAACTGGCCAAGAGTCGTGACTTTGGGCGTGTTGCCTTGGAGCGTGGAGGTGACAACCTTAGCAATATGCGCACATTTTTTTCTCGGATTTCCATGGCTCTGGGGTAAGTACGACTATATTGGCTTACAAGTTGTATACCTTTTTAACGAATCCAAAAAGGAGAAGGTTATATCTTTAGACTCTCGATCCGGTCCCACTCAGTTAGTCTTCAAGACATTCATACATAAATGATAAATTATAAATGAACACTGAGTCAACAAAACTTGTGAAAACACTAACCGGTTTTTTAACTACATGGTCATGTGAAAAATATATTAATGCGTATTGTTTTTAAAATCTTGCTACCCGTCACATTTTAATTATTACCTGCTGCAACCTTACACGCATTTGGTGAGATTTCTGCTTGCGATGTTGTAACAAATCACTCATTTCCTTTGGATAAAAAACATACGAAACGCATGGCGCTACGTTTAGAGGTGTAGCGATACTGGAAAGTTTTAAAAAACGATGACATAAATATGCCAACTGAAAAGAACGCTTTGAAACTGCGATTCTATAGCGGGATACATCGCGCGTAATAAAATAAAATTTGTCACGAATGCACTACACAATGGGGCGCGGTATGTGTGCGGTACAAAGCCAATTCAATAAATTCTGCTATAGAATTCGTATTGCGAAAGATTTGAATGCATTTTCGCCGCATGACGTGCCTTACTAGAACGTCGAGAGGCGCCGAAGCGATATTCGGGAGAAACTGCAAACGGTCTTTGTCGGGGCGCCTTCACATATCTACTACCCAGTAATTACACACCCGCTCCGCTCAAAGGATCTATTCGAAAATTTCCCTCAACATTTCCTACATTAATGTATGTTCTTTTGACTAACCGGCATCCTAATGAGTCGGACCTAGGAAAATAAATACCTTTATTTTTTTACGCAGAATTTATTGTGAGTTCCAGCGGCTGAATTACAATTTCATTATGCCTTAGAATAAATGCGATTAACCAATAACAGAGAACGAAGTTATAGAATAATGCATAGGAATGAGGCCTTTTGATAGCCTCATCCAGCATTTATCAACTGTCGCCTCAGCTGTTCCTATCAGCACAAATGAAAGCACTGCAGTTTTCCACTTGAAATGCGAGGTTTTTGTTACGAAGTTATACTGGTCTGCCACGAACTGTATTTATAGCTATATTAACGTTGTATATTTGCAGGTCAAGATATCGAACTTGACACACATATTTTTAAACATCTGGATACCTTTTTTATTCTCATTTATGACCGTAATAAGACAATGACATATTTGCCCAAGATCATCAAAGCATATTTATGATCCTGGGGTTAAACTGACACGGATTTCCTACTGAATTATTAAACACCATAATTCTTCTGCTCATTTCTGATGCGTTATATTGTAGTTTATTGCATTTATTTTAACATTTGTTGTTGCAGGATTTTTACTAGGCTCAATTTATTCATCCGTTTCGTGTCCAGTAATAATGGCAGCAGTCCAAAAACACAGTAAAAAGAGCAACGGTAAACAAAACTGGTCGCAGCTGATATGTACTGCCGGTGGCGTGGACACGGCCTTGAGTGTCGGCGTATACGGCATTATCCACAGCTTCATGTTTTATGAAACTAATGACGTCTACCGATATACTAAAGTACGCCTTTATCTGTTTGGTTGCAATAGTGGCTTATTGCAGGGCACTGGTCTCTCCTCACAACAGCGGACACCTGGGGCATACTACACCACGCTGCTCCAGTGCGGATGTCGCAAGGGTGGTGGCTTGTTCACTAGTCGTTAAGTTGCCAGCAAGGATTAACACACCAAATCAACGAACTTTTGACCATATTCTTCATGAAGAGCTGAAAGATTAAAGTTAAGACATAAAGAGTACTCTTTATTTATTGATCGGGGTTAAAATATCAAAAAGTTTCCGCTAATTATCCTTTTTTTTTCCTCTAATGGAATTAGTTAAGTTAGTTTGAATAACTTTTGTAAAAGACGCTTGATCACAAATGGTTTGATTAATTAAAATCGCTGAATTTGACTGAATAAAAAAGACCAAAAGGTCTTGATACAATGATAGTTTCTATGTATCTGTTATGGTTTTTATGAAAATCAAATTTTGCAATTTAGGTAGGTACATTTTTGTTTTATTTTTTATGGTTTTTTACACATATACGAAGCAACTAATAGGCATGCAAAGTTTTGAGGAATCTATCGGAAACAAAATGGTCGCCCCTTGTACCTGCAATATATACAGATCGAAATTGCTTTACAGCCGAAATCACTGTGAGGGTGGTATCCTCCGGCCTCAGCGTATACCACCTGACTGCATTGGACATAAGCATACCGTCGTGTAAAAGCCAGCTAAAACTACTTTATCATTTGCAGGCAGGTCTTTCATTGTTCGCGGGTAGCGCTCTGGGCGTCATTTGGGGAAGTCTGGCGCAGTGCCTGCCAAACTCACGGGACACCTACGTCACTGAACTACGGATTTTGTTCGTGCTGGTCGGAGGACTTTTTGCTAACTTCTTCACGTCGCTGGTTGGATGGGGTGGCACGGGTGCGAGTTTTAATGATTTCACCGCTCGTTCCGCTTAAAAAGAACAAATTAGCGAGCCTGCTGTTACTAGTTACGTGAGAGCAGCTGTACTTATAGGATAGAGTTGTCTTTATCGTGCATTTGTTACCATTCGTTTGTTTTTAAACTTTTTTTACATTTAAAATGGGATCCCACTTTAATGTGTACTAGGCTACTTACTAATGATGCCTTGCTAAAATTTTAAAATCAAAAGCGCTACAATAGCTCTACTTTCTGTACATACTAATCAAATCTTAAGAATTCTTAAGAACTAAAGAACACGCAATAAAATTGGACCATCTGTTTGGAAGATATGTCGCTCCAAACAGTGTACAGGCAAAGCATTAAATTTTTAATTATGGCTTATTTCTACTAAGAGGTTGATCACTAAGAACTACTCAGCACCGGCCCACTTCTGTGCACGGGTTTCCTCTCAGAATAACAAGCTTTAGGCTATAGTCCACCACGCTGGCCAAGTGCGGATTGGCAGAATTCACACGCCTTTGCACACATTAGAACTCTCAGGCATTCAAGTTTTCTCGCGATATTTCCTTCACCGTTAATACAACTGATACAAAATTGCTTACACTAACAGGTAAATTTATACGTACTTACAAAATGATGACTAACACCACAATGCCTACAGTATAACCCTTCGCCAACTGTAAGCATATCATTGTCAGAATTAAATATGCAACGACGCTTAAATAATATAATGTAAGAGGCAGTCCTTTCATCTGCATAAGCGTTCAGCTTAACGGTTACTACATATTACAAGCAGCCGGGGTGTATGTATATCTTTATAGAGGATGTTGATTGCAGGCTGTGTAGCGGTGTTGGCTTGCAACTCGACGGCAGCGAAGCACTGGGCGAATAAAGGTTGGAAATTGAACCAAAATCCCGCTTCTAAAGCGTACCGAGTCCTGTGGTCCAGCCTCGAGCCCATAGTATTTGCATACACGGGGACTTTCTTTGTGGTACGTAAATTGCTCTTTTTCACTGCATTTGATTTCGGAAACGATCGTGAAGTTAATGGTTATTATATTACCACCGTCATGCTCAATACTGCCGACGATATTAAATGTATTCAATCAATTCCTAGCTTAAAAATTAGTGATTAATCCGTTGCGTGCGCTGTAGCATGGTGCGCGTGATAGTTGTCAGTAGTGTCATAATGTCATTGACAGTTCTCAATATGACACGACTAGTAAGGGACAGTGAATAATTGTTTTATGTTCAAATAAATAAATCTCTCCAGTATCCAGTGACGATTTAAATTAATCGTACTCGAATTTAGGTTCTGAACCTTTAAAGGATTATAATTACATTTAATAAGTACCTACTTAATTTTTTTGGTTTCTTTAACACCAGCTGCTTGACTATGGATCTATCTATCTACCGACGATTTATAGACTATCTATCTTGGCGTTGTATAGCATCACTATAATATTTTACTTTACACGCATTTTTTTTTTTTTGTATAATATTTATTTATTTAAAAAGTTTATCAACGATCGTAACATTTGATCAAAAAAACGCAATAAAATAAATACATCATCAAACAATAAATGAACAATCAATTACAGATGAGCATTCGTTATTAATAAAGATTTTTTTCGTTAAATATGTAAAGTAAAGTATACAACATAACCATAAATATCTGTTTCTAAATTTTTATTTTAAAGATTGTTATTAGATCGCAGCAGCCCAAAAAGGTAAAACGGAACTATTGCCAAATGTCACCAGCACCATGCTACAGCGCACGGCAGAACAATAACTAAAGCAATTATTGTTCTGAGGCGCACGGAGTAAAGTGTATCGCGTTCTCTTTTAACGAATCTATAATATCTAGATGAAATACTTTCGTAACTGATGCGTTTCGTTTAGGTACGAGTACATTTTTCGTTCAGAAAATTTTTACAATGAAATTCAGCTTGCGTTTTAGTATC
>DWLO01001992.1:0-13497 GCA_018245335.1 Dalla quadristriga | reverse complement strand
GTGAGAGTTCCACAGAAATTAATTAAATATCCAAATTTCATTTATTCACCTATTCGGCCCAGTTTCTTGTCAGTATCATTTCATTGTATCGGAGGAATAAATCCCTTCAGCAGTAGTTTGCCAAATTAATAAAAACATTTTCTTACTATTAAACCATTACAAACGGTGGAGAGTGGTGTTTTAGAAGAAGGAAGTACTCAGAAGTCCAAAACTATAACAGGTACAAGAACCTTTAAAGAGAATAAAAAACTCAACCGTAACGAGAGCAAATAATATTCGTTTAATTATATTGATTATTAATATGGGAGTTCAGGTAAATGTAGATGCGTTTTATTAAAATTAAACCTCCATTTAAAATGTTCGTGAAGTATCTAATTGCAAATTTAGGGAATCCAAAACTCGTAAATGTGGAGAATTAAATTGTTTAATGGGCACGTTCGTTTGCTCGTATGTATATTAATTGATGTTGCTCTTTTCATTAATCTGTAGTGATCCGGTAAATGTTGTGATATATGTATGATAAACGGCGTATTTATAATACAAACGGGCATTAAGAAACGTACCGTTCAGTGGTGCACGGTTTTCATTTATTAATACATTTTTAAAGCAATGTCCAATGTTCCGAATGAAATACGTATTTCAAATGAATTGAGACAGTTTTTTATAAAAATATCAAGTTCGCCTGAACGGAGATTGCCAGCGGCGTTCTGTCCAATGTTTCACGTCTACATTTCCGACTTACGAAGCCACTCCCGGCGCTGCACCCGTTTCCTTATCAGCAAAGGAAAAAATGCCGTATTTTATGATGTATTACTTTATAACTATTATTAGTGGGCACGTCACCTAAAGCGATGGTCGACGTTAATCAAATCCTGTCTTCAAATGTGGGCGGAGTTGTCTTGTTACTACGTGTAAAAAATTAACATAATAAATACATATGGGCTACATACAGATCATGTCATTCTACATATTTTCCAGTGATATTGAACGCTCAATTCAGCTTTGATCTATCAAAATTAAATCTACCAATATCAAATCTTC
Source organism: Dalla quadristriga (assembly GCA_018245335.1). NCBI lineage: Eukaryota > Metazoa > Arthropoda > Insecta > Lepidoptera > Hesperiidae > Dalla > Dalla quadristriga. The sequence goes on along the minus strand of DWLO01001992.1, from coordinate 12,456 downwards.
CTTTTCTAAAAAGCCCCCTTCCCTAATTAATTCAGGCAACAAATGACATATTTATGCGTGTTAAGGCCTTTTCGCTCGCCTTTTTGAAGCAAATGCAAATAAACCGAATTCAATAATTGCACAGCCCACTGCAGTAGCTTTGTACGCAGAATAGAATATTTGCTGCGCAACAATATGTGCAAAGTAAACATCAATAGCCGAGAAATATGTGGAATATACATCTGCAAATAGGCCTCGTTATTGACCACAAGCGACACGTTATCGAATGAAGCGAGACTACAGGAGCGGTTTGTTTGACGTCGGCTGTCGCTCGATATGTAAGTGCTTGTATGCGATTGCATTACATTGGCTGGGGTGTAATTCGCTAAAACCACACTCAACGTTGAGCGCGTCGACGAGATAGGTCTACATAATTATGTGATCCGGTGACTGGCAGCTGACGGTGTCGCTGTCGTCGACCAATTTAAAAGAAAATGTAAGCAAACGTCAATTACTTCCAATTTTAGCCACCGGGTCAACTGAATTGGGACCGCTATACCACGGGAATTTCCAGTTTGGCAGTTCTTGTATGAAGTGACATGTAAAGTCGAGGTTGAGGGCGAGTCTCGTACTCGTATAGGCGAATTGTATAGCCGGTCACGACGGCACATCCTACGCTCTTGTGCTCTCCGCCGATGGATGCGCACTTGTGGCGGTTGCAAAGCTCTTCGATACAATTGAAGTGAGAGCGCTATAGTAGTTTGAGTAAAAAGATTGGATTTAGAATTCGGACATTTTATTTGAACCATTCAATTGTTGTTTTGATTTGAGAGGAATACTGTAAGGGGCATCGCCCGCTGTAATTGATAAGATGACTTACAGAACCATGTATTAGTTTATTTAATGGCATAATATATTGCCGGTTAAATAGAAAAGTGGCATCATTAAAAAAGATTATAGGACGATTTTTTCATGTTTATCTCACTTTTTTTACCTTATTTTAATTATTTGATTTATAAAAATGGCGGATAACCATCGTAGATAAATGACACTTGAGACATTAGACTTTCATGTAAAATGTTATAAATGTCTTTTATCCACATAATAAACCGTTGATATTAGACTCTATTTAGCTTTTCAAAAAAATTGAATTTAGCCACTTTTCTGTTTAACCGACGAAATACGAGAACAATAATGAACTTAAGAAGAATTCGCGCGACTCCCAATAAGCAATGATATAACATCGATGATTACGACTTGGACTTGGACCACGGGCATCTTTTCGTCGCCAACTGGATGACGTCGGGTCTGGTGTCGCATCTGATGAAGAAGAATGTAGAAGCTGATGGAAGTCAACTCTGTTTACATGTCAACCGGTATCAAAGTCAACATTGATCAAAGCTACTTCGGCCAAATGGACTTTTGCTTGTGTCACCGCGGCATAGTTTTTAATGTTTTATACAATTAATTGATGTTTAAATTTTGTCACTGGGTGCGTTTATGTGGAAGTAATACCCTTTATCTACAGGTAGGTATGACATGACAAGCGGACGGCAATTTATTCTGCTCCGAATGCAGCCGTCGACAAACTGGTGTATACATGCACCTCTGCATATATGTGCTCCCTTGGTCGACGGCTGCGGTCCGTTTATAGGAGCCTTAATACAAGAAGCTCTATACTACAGTCCCTATAAACGCACCCCATCACCAAAGTGATACCTTTCTGTCTTCTGACGCTCAAAGTCTACGTACAAGTTATTAAGAAGCTATGTAATAATAAAGATCTGTTTGTATTCAACCATAACTGTATGCCACTAGTAAATATTTTCATATAGATAGAAACAGTATTGTTAAAAAGTTTACGATGTCGCATACATATCAATCGTATTACAGAGTGGCTTTAGCTAATTTGTTTCACTGATGGACTCGCAGGAATTGATTTTACAACTGTTTTCTTTTAGCTTGAAGTCTATAATCTATTCCCTGTATATAAAAGTCTCTGTAGAACACTTAAAGTACTTCTATGTATCATACGTATTATGAAATTATCATTATAGTATAAGTCTTCGGTGTAGGCATTCGCAAATATCTGCAAGTCATTTGCAGTTAGATCAATATTAATTCAGATCGCTCTTGTAGTTCTAACATTGTATCCTCCTAGTTTACTTGTCTGTAATCAATATATATTAATAAAAATAAATTACCCTGGCTTACAAAAAAGAAAATAAATAAAATGAATAGAGGTACCTGTAAACCTAAACTGACATGCATTTTTTACTAACACCTTATAACACAGTAGTGATTGGCGAGACCCTATCGTTTATTGAACTTACTGTACTTCTTAGTTTCAATACGATCTTTGTTACATTAAGTTCTAAGGCGATACGATTTTGGAGTAATCAAAATGAGTAGATCGAATGGAAACAATTATTCAGTCAGCTTTTTGAAGGATTCTGAGAACCGAATTATCTTAAAATACTGATAAAATACGCTTAAATGCGACAAAAATTCAGCAGAAAAACTAAACTGCTCTACATGGAACAGATTAGAGATAACGAAATGTTTTTCATATTGCAACGTAGCAGCGTGGCTGCGTAGCCGCGTAGCGCGCTTCTACGAAACCATAGCAATAGCTCTCATTGAATATTGCGGAATTCGATATACTTCTACTATTAACCAATTTAATAAACAGTACAAGCTCCTTCTTTATCGACCTATACAGACTTCACTATCATGAATATTACATCATATATTAATTTTAATAAAACTTTTTTATTTATTTATTATTATCTGTATTTATTAACACCCACTCACTGAAACACGCGCAGACTAACTAAATTCGTAATGGTAAATACAAATCTACCTTAACTTACTTTAAGCAATTGAAATACAAAAGACAGGTTATATCGCTACTGCAATTTCTTCTATTACACTTCTTAAGTGGAGACCGGACCAGACCTCATTCTACAGGGCTGCGCTTCAGTCGACATGGCATGACATGGTTCGCAGCACTAATGTTAGAGATACACACGATCAAGTGCGATATACTGGCAATATTTGCATGATACCGGAATCTGAACCTTTGACGTATGTACGACGAGCGAAATGCGAAACGACAGTGACAGTGACCGACGAAGTGATCTAGTCACTTGACCAATAGTAAATCGTAGGTTATTCTTGATTGAGTGTAGCACACAATACGCACTTGAGTACAAATAGGATTCTTGCCAAGACTAGTATAATAAATTATGAGTACCTACTATAAAGTAGACGCAATCTTCGACGCTTTATTACCCCTTACCTTACGTTATATGAAAGTGATGCTTATTCTAAAAGATACCGATATTAATATTACAATCGGCTGTTCCGATTCCATAGATATTAGGGAATTTATCGACTGTACTGAAATAGTCGTTGTGAATTGTTAGAATTCCATGTTAAAGGTATAGAACACTATGATAAAGCATTGATTGGAGAATGTTTCGACGTAAGTACAAACCTACAATTGCCAATTAATGCGCTTTAGTAGTGGGATAGTAAGTAAAAGCTTGTTACCTCGAACTGCTGCCAATGCTCAGCGTATAGGTGCTTCTATCAATTATTCAATGCCGGAATAGTAAATCAAAGTGCGCGCCAGATAAGTCTGCGGACGCTGTAAACGATTACGTAGCACGATGTCTACTATCGCTCTTAGTTGACTTCTCAATAATTTCAAGAACCCCATTTTGATGTTTATGGTCCACAAGCCATAATGGCGAATGACAATTGGAACGTTTTTTTTTTGGGAATTTGTTCAGATCCCGATTATGACTGTGCGCAGATTTATATTGGGCGCTTCAGTAAAACGTCATGATCCCTCGATATAAATTAGTTATACGTCATTTACACAATTTGAATAAATGGGGGATGCAAAAATCATCCGTGTTTCTTTTACATTCTACTATTTCTACTACACTGCACTTCGTGTGTCGTATAGTAATTTGTGTTTAATTCTAATGCGATATGGTCATTATGATTACTTATAGTTAATTAAAAAATCAAACGAATAATTCTGAACACAACTATACTTTTAATTAAAGCTATAATAATAATCGGAATTTATATTTGCAATAAGCGTACGAACTAGGAAAGTCTTGAGCGAACAGCGTTTTAAGCCAACGATATGCAGTCGAAAGTCCGCTTTGACATAGTAGATTTGACGCATATTTAAACTGTAATTTGATGGTGGCAACACTGATCAAAGTGCACTGTTTTTTTTTGGACGACCCAGACCAATCAAAGTAGACATGGCCACCTTCAACTTTTTATAACAACATGGATGTCAATTGATGATCCAAGATGACGTCGAGTGTCTCATCCGTAGACAGAGTTCAAAATAGACGTGGAATAGACGGGTTCAAAAAGACTATTTGCGTATGCGTTTCTTTTCCCTGACACAAACATTTTTAACGTCATAAGTGGCAAACAAGCTTTTGATAAAAATTCCGAACTTTTATGGGTGATATTAAACTATTATTTTATTATATAATTATTTAAAGATACACACTGTATACGCTGATGACTTCTCTATGCCTCTTTTATTATTATTAGTATTAACTCTATCTACGGTCTCAGGTGACAACGTAACTAATCGAAATCCAAACTAATCCAAGTCAACTACGTTATGTGTAAACAGGAATCAATGTCGACTTTGGTCAAAGTTTCTCCGTCAAACCTTTACTTTGTTCAAGTGGACCTTGAATGTGTCACCGCGGCTTTACGAATAAAAATATACCGCTGCCTATTTGCCTAATGTAGCATAAGCATTGCCGGGGAAAATAACTGCATTGCTCGCACGATAATTTTTTTGCTCTAGACGTTATATGGGTGTGTACACACGGTGAGCACTCAAAAAGGCTTTTTTAATCAGATTTCGAACGTCCGGTCACTGAGCGGTTGGAGGTTGCTAGCACTTATGCGATCGGCGTTTCAATAGACAGCTACTATAAAGTGACTGCACTTTGTGCTTAGGTTAGGTGTATCTGCCAATAGGTGCTCCTAGTCGACGTGTTTCACGAGTCGTAATCACATTTGGCTTGGCAAGCAATGTGCATGCGAACGTAATACGGTTTTAATCTAATTCTGTAGAGGCATTTACGGTGATAAAATTGGACTGGACCGATCGGAATTAATAATCAACTTGTTAATTAATCTCAGTTAATGGAATCGCAGTGTGTTTAAAAAATGCAGTAAACATAACATTTAGGTACAATACGATACACAATAGCTAGGTCCACTTTAAATATATTATATTCGGTCTCTAAATTCCTAATTTTGAGAGATTATTTGCAGTCTTGAGAAAGTGTATTTGGTCGATTATAATGATTATCTAATGTAATTTGAAAAATTAAAAAGTAATGGAAATAAAATGCCTAGCGCAAGAGTAAACTGACACAGACAGAAATAAAAAATGCATAAATATCAAGATGCTGCAAATTTGTGATTCAATCCGTTTGCTGCTTTATTAGATCTTGTAGAGCCATTTAAGCTCGGAACCAGAGTCCATTTAGTAGATCCATTATGCATGTAAATAAAAATTGCGCCCAGTTATAAAGGGGATACCTCGATCACGGAGCAATCGCGGAGGACTATGTAGTTTTAAAATTACAGTGATGCAACTATTTTATGAACGTTATTGGTAGGATGGCTACAGTGAGCGCGCGCTCAAAATTAACTAAAGTAATCGCCCAACATCATATAAAAAAAAATTCACAAAACTATTTGACGATTTAAGATTGAGGAATGATTACTTACTGTTTGTAAAATAATTCCGTGAACTAATTCCTAATAATACAGTAGTGGCAACGAAAATAGAAAACAATTAGAGTTTACTTGAAAATATTTTTTCCCGAGATAAATTGAGCCACTCGTGTTTTATTTTTTGGGACACTTAGATATAGTCAAGAAACACTAAATCAAAAATTTGGTTCATAATCCAATAAATGAAGGAAATGAGGGAATTTAAAACACACTTAACACCGAGGTATTACCTAAATAGTGTGCTATACACAGTAGGTACGTGCCTTGCTTGCTCGTGCGGTGTAACGGCGGTCGGCCGCGCCGGGCCTGGCTGTGGTCTGTGTTGGGGCGCCTAATCGATTCAATTTAATTACTAGTGACGAAGAGATAACAAATTTAAATTCAAATAGAAGTAGTAATAAAGCTAAACAGCGGAGCAGGGCATCTACTCTCATGTTTCATCGTCCGATCACGTAGTTAGTTTTTTCACATTCCAGCCGTCATTCGTCCTGTCAATCTGAAGTTCGTAAAATCTTGTCGGCGGTCCGTTTTATGTCCTGTCGTTGCATATAACTTATCGACGAAATTAACCGAAAAATTTATTAAACTTAAAATTCGTGAATGAGGATACATTTCACAGGATAGGGCACGGATGGAATGTGTGACAACTAACTACGCGATCGGACAATGCGACGGATAGTAGATGCCCAGTAAAAAAAACGTCTAGCGATCGGGGAATAGTGTCATGTTAAAAGGTAAAACCGCGTTTTTAGCAGTAAAAATTAACGCCAAACGTTAATATTAACGGTCATATATTTTATATAAATTTGTATTTTTATATAATATTGAAGTGCAAAATATTTGTTATGACATAATGAGACGACTGTTACTTGTAATGTACGTAGCGTAGGATTGGATATCCAATAGCTTTAAAGTTAAATACCTATCAAGTAGATGTGATCAATGATGCTATATATTTCGGAAGGATTAATAATTCACAACGGCTAAAGTACGCAGTAACAGATTCGCTTTAACCGTTTACACATATATAGTATTTAAGCATAACGTTTAATAACATACGCTGATTTTACGAAACGAAATACAGTCAGTAAAAGTTTAGGTGCAATAAGTCCCAATAGCTGTGGATAGACTTAGCGGCTGGAAGCCTTCACTGCGACGGGCTCAAATTGTAATGCGAAGGCATTCGAAATCGAAATGGTTTGTTAGCCAACTTGTAACTGGTTCATTCACTGGAAACTATTGAATCTGTAAATGCAATACCATCGACAATATCTCATAAAGGAAAACAACTTAGTTTTCCGATACAAAATGTACTTCATTTCCATTCAACGTTCCAACTTTCAACTCCTTTCGCCGTAACAATAGCACATAGAGTAACGGCGCAGTGCAGACTGAGCCTTGAGAGAAATCCGCAGTACGATTCAATTCCTTACTATAATAGTTCTCAAACAGTATTATGTGCTGTTAAACGAATTGAAAACTATGCGTGAGTATTTCTACAATCCACTAAGGGATTACTTTTCCTTCTAAAACCTTTTCCCATAGTATTTTCGACGGTGTCGTGTCTGTAAAGTAAAATAGATTTCTCGATATTTGTCTCATAATTTTTAATTTGACTCGATATACCTAATAAGCTTTCTAGTTCTGTAGACTAACTGAGAAACGGTATTTTAGTTTTAGGGACTTATACACTTTGAAATGTTGGACAGGCTTTAGTTGCGTACCGTTGAAAGGTTGTAAAAGCGGCTCGCGACGTAATCAGTCTTCACGCGTGGTTTTCAGTTGTACAACTATAATGCACGATTTTAGGTAATCATTTGTAACAAAACGATTGTGGTTCAAACATTGACAAATAAGTGGCTGTGGGTACTGCATAATAATAGTTACTGGCCTTAGGCACTTCTGGAAACTGTTAACTGGTTGGTGTTTGGGGATATTTTTATTAAACTAACGAAAAAAATTCCCTCGAATACCGATCAGTTGAACATCTCCAGTTGTGGCCAAGGACCGTAACGAATAATAGGAACGCAGATTTAAGGAATAGATACGAAATTATTTTGCTACTGTTATTGTAAGTAAATCGATGTTTAATATGTTACGCTCTCTTCTATATCATTAGCTACATGTACGACGTATATATAATTGTAATCTTTAAGGTTTTTAAGCAATAAAGTTCAAATTTATAACTGAACTGATACACTGACGGAAGATGGTGAGCTTTTTAATATATACAGTGTATTAAGGAGCGCGCTGTCGCCGTGGGACGGTCGCGCCGTAGCCTCGCTAGTTGTGCCACGCGCCACCTTGTGATCCAAATAATTGTTTTAGCTATATTGAAACACCAAAAACTATAATTATAAGGCAATAGAATTAGGTGTGTCTAATTCAATCGTAGAATTGGGTTAGGTACTAAAGAAAATTGTTTCTATTTAAGAGGCCTATCACACTTCGCATTTGTCTCGCTCGCACATTCTAACACATTCAGTGATTCGGGATTCATTATCATTGTTGACAATTAACTTACGTACACTTCAGGTATTTTCTTTTTTTGGTACCTATACCTGATTTTTTAAAGGGTAAACATGGCGAAAATAATTACGAGTTGTTTTCGCCCTTTTTCTCTACACAAAATTAGGTACGCGAATGTTCAAATTTGTCTAAAAAGCCCGTAATTTTATTGGCAATAATGAAAATTAATCACATTTTTCAAAAGTTTATCTAGATCACACTACAATTACAATGTGTTAGAATGTGAGAGCGAGACAGATGCGAAATGTGTGAGGCCTCTTAAAACTATTGAAATAATGTAATCCAGCCAAAACCATTAGGATATCTGAGTCTACGATTGGACGGGAACAGATAAATCTTTCTTATAATTGATGTAGAAAATATACGCATTCGGTATACTCGTAAATATAGTCAGTACCGGGTCGCTCTTAAATTTGTTTTATGTACCTAGCTGTACATTCAAGTGATACGAAATATATCAACGTACTAGATTATAATTACTAATTGCTATTATTATTTACAATTAATTTTTACATATCTATATTTTGTGTGTTGTCATGTTGTTTCATATAACATTTGTGTATTAAATAAATGTACCAGATTTATTGTTCTATTGGATTCTTGGATGTATTTTATGCAATATTTATAATAATATTTGCAATATTATTGATTGTTCAATGATTGAAATGATTTATTATATTAAAATCGTCTTGGATTTATGTATATGTTAAATATTAATTGGTGATATAACTCGCGTAATGCTGTTAAACGGAGTGAACGCAACAACAGCTGTATAAGTATTTTTAGGCTGTTAATTGTGACATTTATCAACATGAGGGATAGAAAGTGTAAGTGTGCTTGTAGTAAATATATTTAGCGATAGACTAAGCCGGCTAACCACACAAATGTTGACGCTTTAATACGACTGAGTAACAAATCGGAGTGCCGAATAAAACCTGTTGCCTTATAGGTTATCTACAGTTGCGGCCGGAACCTAAGGATAAGCTCGCACCGAGATGCTAGTGGAAACGAAGCTACGAGCAGTGGCAGTTTTGGGATGTACGTAGAGTTTTAATATTTGTGTTGTCGTCGTTATCAACTTGGAATAACTACTTTAGACTAATACGTAGTAAAATAATCGTTAATATACAATACAATTCAATTTATGGGTGTTGCGTCAATGCAAACGTTGAACGATGCCTATTAAAAATGTATGTAGCTGTAAAGCGCTAACGAATAAGCAGGTCAAATCAGCCGCAGGACACTCTAGTCCATCATCGAGCGGAACTATGTATCGAACGATGTGAAGATGAGTTTGCACTTCATTTTGGCACTACAACTGCTCGCCGCTTAGTTGTCGACCGCTTCCATTTCAGTGTGGGTTCACCTTAATTCGGGCCGCGTCTCTCTAAATATAAGGCTATCTATGTGGTACCTGTAACCGCGCGGTGTGTTTTGATAAATAATAAAGGGTAATTCATACATGCACCCGCGTAAGCAGTTTTGTACAAAAATAGAACACCAAATATGTAACAGTAGATATTTTAAATTACCAATCTGTTTTAACATTTGTATTTAGGTAATAATCAGTAGATATGCTAGTTGTTGAAGTACTACGAATTGTAAATACAGGGTGGATTATTGAGTTAGACACGAGCGTCTATTCAACATTTAATTATTACAACGGATTTTTACTGTAGGTAATCTAAAGATGCAGACCTTCAACATCACGCATCATGCCTTTTTTCCAATTTCCACTCTGTAATGTCGGGATGGTTAATAGACCCGTGATGAGATTCAAGCTGCTGACACACTGAATAACTGATATTAATTCAGTTTCTTAATTAACTGGTATGAGACATCAGCTCAACTCGGTAGTTATTGCGTTCATGTCTGGACGTTTCGTTTGCTGATGTCTATCCTCCATTAGTAAACGTCTCCATCCTAACTCACTAAAAAATTCCCTAGGTACGAGTCCTACATCCAAATTATAATTCATCACCTACTGAACTAAGAGTACCTGTGTACGTATATACTATTGAAGCAAAAGCATCTATTGCAAAAAACAAAACTTATGCAGCGGAGCTATTTCACAAATCAAAAAGAAGTGAAACCAAAACATCGCGGCATGAACGTATAAAGTGGTCATCAAAAAGCCGATAGTCGATGACATGCAATAGAAGTCCTTTTAAAATGTAAGCTTGGCTTCATTTATTGTCGATTGGATCGGTGCGCGGTCAGTGTAAATAACGTGAACGCGATATGCGCTGGATTCCAGTGATACACTTTTAGATATTCCAAACAAATTGTCCACTTCACTACGATCCACGTATCCTCTCTGGCTACCGACGCGCTCGGGTGAATGAACAAATTGATAAGTATAAATTCCAACTCGAAATTGACAGCTTATTCCAGACGAATGGCAGTAATAAACTTCCATGATTCATTTCATTAGCTAAGTTTCATTTCGGATTGAAGTCAACGATAAAATCGTCGTTAGTACATTTTGGTAAGGTGCAAGTAATGTGAAGCGCTCGTGGTCGCTCGTCGAGTGTCAATCGTAATTGATTGAATTCCGGCCGCAGTTGGATGGGTGACTGCTAATGGCTAAATTTCTTAAGCGCTCCCGTGCTTCTGATGGCACGTTAAGCCGACGGTCACGGTTGTTATCATTAGATAACAGTCTTTAAGCCTTGTTGGAGGCCTTCGGGCGGCCTTAAAACTTCCGACACTCGGGTTGGCTACTAACATTCCACAAACCCGCATTGGAGCAGCGTGGTGGAGTACGCTCTAGGCCTGCTCCAGTGTGAGGAGAGACCGTCCCCTGCTGTGGAAGCGGCAATTCCATTAGTTAAAGAAATTCGGTATACGTACACAATTGGTTTTGACTTTATCAATTCTCGTTAAAATCTTCGATGTCGCAAATGTTGCCTTCGCGTATTTCCCGCGCCGAGCGCTCGGCGTGCCGAATCAATATTTCCCTTTCATTTCTTTTCTGTCCTATTTTACGTTCGAATCTTTTGTGATTGTAGATTTTAAATTCTCCCTGATTACCCAGCGGTTTGTCTAGTTTGTTTGCTATTGTAACAGTTTGCCATTTTAAATGAGCTAAAGATTGCCGATGAGCATTTTCTTTCCTCAATAGTTTGTCACATTAACCAAACCTTACCCTACCTTCTAGTAAAGGATGTCATATTAGCGAATTAAGAATATCGTGTCGACCCACGAATCGGAGAATGTGAATAAATGTATGTTGTAATGAGATATTGTAATGACTTACTCAGTAAGCACCTTACGAAAGCAATCGTATTGCAATTGTAACAATAACGCAAATATGGATACCATTTTCCTTCAGCAGAGAAATGTCGCTTCGCGCCACTTATTGAAGAGCCGCGTAGGCTGACATACTCTTTTTTTTGACTGACTAAAATAATCTGTAGGTACTCTAGTACTGTTTCTTATAAGAAAGTACATAGCAATGCGTTGTTTTTTCTACAAGAATTGTGAAATTGGGTAAAATTACTCGTAACTCGATAAAATAATCTAATAAATAATAATTATGTATATATATATTACAAAATATGAAAATTTAATGCATAACATAATAATATGCAACATGCATAAAAAGAATACCGACATTTCGAAGTATCTCATAACAATCTTTACGCTGTATTTGTAACCTGCGTTTATTCTTCTTCGATTCGTGAGTACCTAGCTGTAAGGGGTTGTTAAAAGTACAAATTTAACTATTTTAGTAGGCATAATTATGTGTTGTTGTGTAAAAATTAAATTTAATGTCAGATGTTTTTGAAAATTGTTTGAAGATTGGTATAGCTATATATTTAAGATGAAAATAAGAAGGGTGCGTTTTATTGAACGAAAACACTATTTGTAAGTACATAAATGTTGTTTAATAAATAAATCACTAGACAAACTAACATTCTGTTAGCGACTGTAGGAGTCCTTCAAAATGTTTGACATTTACTTAGGAAACAGGAATTTTGAACATATGCGGCGAGCCAAGCTATCGAATTCTTACGTGTTGAATTATCAAAGAATTGGAATATTTCGTCTTTGTTTTGGGGTTCGTTATCGCTTAGGTTAGGATTTATTTAGAGGTCTCCAAGAACCTTGATAATGGTCCGCCGACATCACTAAGAAAATGTTACT
>DWLO01001991.1:0-13499 GCA_018245335.1 Dalla quadristriga | reverse complement strand
GACTCAAACTATATCTCTACCAAGTTCTATGACGATCGGTTGTATGGTTTAGCCGTGAAGGCGTATCAAACAAAATAAGGGTTGGTGGTAGAAGGGTGAAAATTGAGGGGTTGTATGTATTTTTTAATGCCACATTATAAGTAAATAAAAAAATAAAAGATTGTCTAAAAAAAAAAATGTAGGGGTGTATAACCTTTATCACTTGGGGATATGAAAAATAGATAGTAGCCGATTCTCAGACCTACTGAATATGCGTATATAATTTCATAAAAATCGGTCAAGCCGTTTCGGAGGAGTATTGTTACTAACATTGTGACACGAGAATTTTATATATAAGATTAAATTTATTTATCACGTGGTTTAAGAGAAACCGTGAAAACATCAACGTTGCCTTTGAGTTCACCATAATGTTCTCCAAGGAAAATGTGCTGTCCGACCCCTACTTGCCCAGGGTAAACCCCCTTACCCATTTATCCTTATTAAACGTTTCATGAATGTCCCCCGGTGCTAGTAATTCGACGCACCTGTTAACTTTTATCCTTCCAATGATTTACTCTGCGACATCCTTGCAAATAATATAGATATGGATGCTACGTAAGACAGGTTTATAACAATTTAATCGACCGGTAGGGACTAGATAGCGTGACCAGGGACATGACACCGGGACACCGGCCGGTAGAACCAGGTACGGCGGAGGCGAACGCTCTCACACGCAATCCTAACACAAATAAGCGCAAAAGCCAAAAAAGAATAGCGAAATATGACGCCTATCCTGCTTAGATAGGCCAGGCCCTGAAATAATGTTGTCTGTTAACCGGGCGTGATACCGGAAGTACCACGCTGTCTACAAGGTAACCCGGCCCTAACAACAGCGATAATTAATACATAGATTGTGAATAGTTATGAGTGAACGATCAACGCGTCAATAATATTTTGCCATTATTGTAGGTTAAATAATAACGCGACAGTAAAGATCATTTTAAATTTTTCATTGTAAGATTTAATTAAATTGATTTATTTTGTTCGAGGTTTGAAAACGTGGTTCTCAATCATTGCGCACTAATTAAAACAGTAGCTCGTTCATTATTAAAATCAGTTTATAGTAGTTTTCCAGTTATATTCGATCTTCCATTGCCATAGACAAGTAACTTCTTTCTCTGGCCTTTGCTGCGCCGTCGTGGAACTAAAAATTAAGGTGTGGTTTAAACACCACCAAAATTATAATGATTAAAGTAGCATGACAATGTTGGTACCCACTTTTAATAACATTATTAAAAACTCTTTAGTACCTACTACACATATTGGAGCAAACATGAGTAAACTTCGTAATAGTCCCCTTAATTCTAAATCAGCAAAAAGTAATACTAATGTTGGAATATCACGCAATGTCAGACGCGATTACTTAATCTACAGGGTGATTTATCTGCTTCATCTACAGCGTGCCTTTTTATGGTGTTGTCATTCACCCGAAGGCTGTTACGCATTCAAGTGGGATGTGTGGTAGGAGTGATGTTCACAATTAGTCCTCTCGGCCCGTTTCTCTATGATTAATGCTAATCGCGCCTCAATGCTCACAGATAACTATTAACTTCGCCATTAGAACAGCACCGCCGGCGATCATTACTGTATATAAGAATATTTTCCAAATGCTTTCTCTCTATCTAGCTAGCCGATGTCAATCTAACTTGTTATCACCTATTCTGAGAAAAATATTTTCAAAATAAAATGGTAACAGCAAATAAAGAGAAAACCTTATATTTTCGTGTTAAATTATAATTACGTTGCTGAATATTTGATACCAAAGATTAGAATAAGAACTGATGAAGCCCTGCGTGTCATGGCCGAATGTCAGATACATCAATTTTTTATGGAATTCTCATTGGACTTGAATATAATTGGGTATTTCGTAATAGGCCATGCAATAATGAGGGATAAATTAGGAGCGTGTGTTTGAGCAAATAGCAACTAAGGTCGCCATTAGGTAAAAATGATTATGAATAAAAATACTCGTTAACTTATAAAATTAGAATTATTACAAAAATTGGTTTTATCGTATCGACTTGCTGCAGGACGCGTGACAATGAAAACTCTATTGTGTGTGGCTGGAATACCATCGCCGCCGCGCCGGTTGACATGAACGTTATTTCACAATTCTCGGTTTACCTAATTTGAAAGATTATTTGGTATTATTATGGAGACCTTTAAACTTTAACAATACGGTGATGTATCAGTCGAATTTGTTTTATTTTCACTAAATCGCTGACAGAATCTCGAAAGAAAGGCTCGTGGCGGATAAAATTGCAATATTAGTTTAGGCAACTGTCGTTTTCGTTTCGTTGCACGCGGTAACCGATAATCGAATTTTACGGTTATTGGTGTTGTGAAAAAGTTAGTCGTTAGACGAGCGAGTGAACCGTGCGGCGTCTTCTCGTGGTTATGCTCCTAAATATTGTATTACATTAGCTTTTTTCTCCGTTTTGCGATAGATTTTTTGTTTAGTAAATTTAAACATCACGTCATAAAAAGTTTTAAACTGAGATAAATTATTGATTACGGACTGATGTCGGAAAATTTAACTGAATAATTCTGATTCCATATTATGAGGCTTTAAAAAGGTTTACAATTTTTGGATGAATGCAGGTGATTGAGTCTGTAAAAACTATATTGTCGTTTCCAATACGTCGATTTAACCATATGAAGTTCTATCATAACTATACGAGCTGCTTTGTCTAAGGATATTAAGTATTCTATGAGATCTGAGGCTTACTCGTAGTTGAGTTATTGCCAGTGGCATACTAAAATTAATGTTGTGTTTAAAGTTAAAGTTTTTTAAATTTGTAAACCTACAATGTATATTCGTAGTTAGTAGTGGGAAGTCCATAAGACTTAGTTTGCAGGAATCGCAGTCGACCGGTTTCCAAATCTTTTAAAATAAAGTCTTACTTTGTAGATGGAACTGTTCGAGCTTGGCTAAGCGAGTCCATGGGTTGTACCCACTTATGGTCACTTTCCTATTTTGATTCCAAAGACATAAGTAAGAAGGAAACAAGAAAAGTTTTTAACACGAATAAACGTCACGTCTCCGTTTTATTTATAGGGAATAACAACAACCGTTTCAAGACAAGTCCTGGTTTAAATTGTAAAGGAAACTTTAAGGTCTAATGGATTCTATTAGAAACTAAAGCGGTGATTTATTAATCCTTAGAATCCCCAAGTGCGAGTAATTGGTTAACTTTCGTATTTGTATAAAGTTTCTTTATGAGGACAAATTCGACGGCCAGATAAAATTATTTAAATAAATGTTCGGAATATAAAGACGTAGAATCTGAAATACACAGTGCTAATATTTTTTTTTTATTGTTATCGTGACATGTGTTATGGTTAAAATAATATTTCAAAATTTAATTTCCTCTGTCGATAATGAATCTATAGGAATTTATCAAAAGATACTTTTGTACAGGTTTAATCATACATTTTCAAGACAATATAAAAACAATCTCGTGTCATCTTAACAAGAACCCAGGATTGGGAAGGATCACATACCTACTATAAGTCAGGAATATATAAACAGTCAAATTAACAAAATAAATTAAAAAAACGCGTGAGAATTACCTAACAGCTTTAATCGAATATGACATGTCATGACAATAATGAAAAATTAATCGTTACGTAGGTAGGTACTTATTGTCTACTCTAAATAAGGCTGTTGGTAATAAATTATAATTTATTAAATTCTCACTATTACAAATATCATTAGGTTAGCTAACGAAGGCAACCAATGTAAGATGCCCCGGGGTTAACAAAGTATTAATCTTCATAAGTAGGTAATCTGTTAACTATAATTCGATGAGACGGCCCTGGCTGTTTGACATCGTGGCTTTACTAAATATTGTAAAGCTTGAAACGTAAAGCTAAAAATTCTTAGACGAATAAGATAATGATGTATTGATGATGATTATGGTTGAGATTATTATTGTTCGGTGCGACTTGTTAATTTTTGCAACACGATACCGGGTCACTCGCTTTAGGCGGTGGCCCTTTTACCAGTCGTTTTCGACATTTCGAGAGACATTCATTTAAAGCGTGCTTTTCGTGGACTCAATATTTGAACGCCGCTTAAGCAATACATGGCACGTATAGTGATTATGTAAATTATCTTCTCGTTTAGGTAACACAAACATGTAGTAACAGCTTTATCTCACTGTCGAATATGGTATCAAATATTTCGAAGAAAGATTTCGCACTTTGGATAATTATTGCAAACATACATTCTTGGGGTTGTCTATATACTCGTATGGTACCTATGACATAAAATTGACAGAATTAAGTATAACAATTTAATAAGATTAATTGTTAACTACGGTTAAAACACAAAAAATATGTACGACTCAGATTTTACAAACCTACAAAGGGTTTACTAATCGTATCATTCATTAAATGAATGAGAGTGAAAATTATTCAGAGCCTTCATCACAAACGATTTCATTGGATGCGTAACATAAATCTGATCGAAAACCTTATTAGGTTGTATAAATATATTATACACTCGATCTTTTATCAATCGGAAACCAGAATTTATGTTGTTACAGACCGGCAATCATATCTACGGGACGAACTTATAAAAAAACATTCTGTAACGATTTCATATTACATATATAAAAGTAGATCATTTTATGTACAGATGGTTCGTTGAAATAGGTAATAGGTAATTTTAAGAATTAAGTACGGGTATATGCATATATAAACGACCAACATTAAAATGCATTTCTAACCGAGCTAATTTCCTACTTGTTACAGAAATTATGCTGACATTATTTTAATACTGGAACTTAATGGACTCATTGGTAAGTTTAACAAATTTGACATTACTCGACATGCCATGGTTAATATATACTTTACACAATACATTTTGTATTTTTTTATTATAGTGCATGTAGGTAGGTGGTGAGATAATCAAATAAATAATTACATATCTAGATACCTATTTGATTTAGAAGACAATAGCTGTAAAGTGCTCTTTACCGTTTGCTGCTGTAAAGCACATATTGCAGGAGTAGGTAATGCGTCACGGTAACAAACCAAGTTCAATTACATAACTAAATAAAGACGTGTACGAATGCGTCAAGTAATATCAACCAGCCGTCAGCCATAAAAAGAGTGATCTAAAACAAACAATAGGCACAAAAGACTGGATAAAACAGCTTTACAACATGTGAATATGTCGATAAGAGTGACCGGTAAATGAATAATTGGCGGCGTGGGCGTCGGCGGAGGTGGCACCTGCTCATTCACGGGCGGGAGCACGGGCGGTGGCCCACGCTGCTACAAAGCTTAACTACCAAGTGTAGAAATTCCACTACATACAAATAAACCGAAAAGATTTAATCACCAAGGCGATGGTGGATGTTGATTGATCAGGGGATATATTATAAATATGTAATCGTTTTCAACTGACATCCAGTTAAAACTATACATCTCTTATATAACGCCCTGTTTTACTCTTATTATATTTTTTATATCTTACAGGTATATCCACATAGTAACCAATAAGTATTTTGCATCCATTCGTCTGCTGTTAAAGCTGTGGACTAGCCGGATACAAGACACCGATAGCTGGCATCACTTTGGTTGGTCCTAAGAAGCCCTTCAAATCAATTGGCTTCCCGCTGTCTTCTGCAGATCAACAGTCCAGTCGACTGGCGATTTGTGTTTATTTTACTGAGCCTTATTCTTTCCAACCAACAAGCTTCCATCTCCATCCGTTATGATTACTTGGAAGGATTTGGCAGCCTACCCATTGCCATTTCGGTGTTTCAAATACCTCTCGCAATGAATACATTTTATCAGAGGCTCAAATTCATACCTTATAAAACCGACGTTCAAACATAAATAAATGTTAGTTTATTGGAAAACGTATTCAAATACCATCTAAGTATTAGCAAGTAGCGGAATAAATAGCATTGCTCTCTACGTGGCACGTGCATACGTTTTCCAATAAACTAACATTTATTTATGCATGAACATCGGTTTTATAAGGTATGAATTTGAGCCTCTGATAAAATGTATTCATTGCGAGAAATTCTAAACCAAAGTTAATAAAATAATTTGAACTGCATTAAATTTGCAGGTCGTGGTAGGCGTTATCATAAACATTCGTTAAACTACTCGGAAAGCTCAGCCCGACTCCCGCTGGTTTAAACTCAATGCGTCTCCACTTGTTCCATTGCCCACGAACATGCAGCGCTGGTAACATTTCAATTTACATAAATATTCAAATAAATAAAATGCAATCCACCAAAATTTATGCGTACACACTTATACGCTCACATCACGATTCACGGTATCGCGGGATTTAGTTCATATATCTTGAAAAATATATCGATCAATAGGTATACCTATGGATATCGAAGTTTTGTCTTATAGCTTAATCTAGCCACACGGTAGTGTGTCAGCCATGTTCGGAAAAGAAAGGGCGACGCGCCTACCTATAGGTAGTTGACTAAAAAACTTGAAATTTGACATCAAGGTTATAAATACACCGAAGAACGTAATTAATTTTCTTTTAGATTAATTGAAGAACGTTGTACAGTCCTATAGCTATGATTAAAGGAACTGCTATGGAACTTGGCATCCGTTATTTCTCAACTCTTTTATTGGTGACGCCGCCGACCACCCCGAATATCGTTTGTACAAACAAACAAATTTTCCTTTAAGATACCAATATAATCTTCAACCTGATACCTGCACCAATAAATTCGGACCGTTATTTTACCTTATTATTAAAGAAATTCAGTATCCGATATAATTTAAACCAACAACCTGATGATATTTCTTCGTTCTAATTTATTTAATCTTTACAGTGGACAAAGTTCAGGAACATTCACAACAGGAAATGTCAGTCACATTTTGTTGTCATGATTATTGTTTAAGAATGTTTATTCTCAGAACAAGTAAACAAACTTATTTGAATACTTTAAAAACAAAAAGAAGAATTTATAATAATAACAGAAAAAAGGTAGAGCTGCGTGTGGTTTACCTACACACGTTTGCAAATCCGATACCCCACCTGTACGTCAAAAGCACGGTTGACCGATATATGATACTGATCTATTATGTATCAGAATTTGTTTGTTTGATTTTTTGATACGCCTTCACGGATCGATCGATCGATCGATTTATCGATCTTCATAGAATTTGGTACAGAGATAGAAGGGCATAGGATCCTTTTAACACAGACGAAGTCGCGAGCAACAGCTAGTTTAAAATAGTTATAACAATTTAAGCAATATATAGTTCATAATTAATATCCAAGATTTCATAATTTCTACGGGAATTGGTGACGGATTATATCTAACTACTTGTATCCTGCTAACATTTGCAATACTACCTACTGGTATACTGATACCTATTCAGTAAATGGACCAACCATTATTTGCTTTAGCTTTCCCGTTTCAGGTATGCTCCACCGTTAGTACGTCACTGGGTGCAAACCCGTTGAACATCAAGAGGATTCCACGCCCGATGGCAAAAAATTACAATTTGTTTCTACTCAATTTCATTTCATTAGCCATTTCGTCTAGGCTCTAAAAGTTCTTCGAACACTCGACATGCCTTGTCACTCACTCGAGTTCATTGTTTAGCAGATTAAAGCCAGTTGCTGTTCTTTTATCTTCGAGAAACGCCCTCCACTCGACGCATGCATCAGAACAGCCGCTTGAACATGTTCACAAGCCTGCTAAGTGACAGCGGTAAACAATATGAGATCATGACGTGTGATTTATTCTTTATAAAGCAGTGGAGAAAGTATGTGGGAGATAAATTAGCCGCCATGAGAACATCCATTCTGTAGCTCGGCCTACCACGAAACAACCAACATTGTCACATAATTGAATACGTTTTACCTCACGTGGGAGTCGGAAGTACAACAGTTGTAATAGGCTGATTACTGCTTATGCAATTACGTTGACACGATATTGTCATACGGCATTGGAGTTCCTCATGTGACGAAGCCCCTCCCGTGAGAATATTTTTTAGGGCATCCTGTAAGCAAATAATTTTTTTTTATGTTAATCAGATAGCAAACAAGCATGCAGCACTCATGCGCTGCTGACCATGATACCCAGCATGGTAACTGTGGCCAAATCCTCTAAGTTTTCTGAGATGCCGTTAGTTCAGCAGTGGCTGTTGCTGATGATGAAAAATAATTGACCCAAAAAATCTATACCCTACTTTATTATTTGCAAATTTGTAAGCATTAATACGAGTATGAATGGGTCTTGTTAGCTCGTTAGGAGTTATTATTCTTTTAGTAGGTACGAACATTAATGGGCGACTTAAAAGTGTAGTTGAAATTTGTACTTTTTGGGGAAAAAAGGTTAATTTCCTTCATACACGTGTACACGTCCTCTTTTATGATTTAAACTGAATGTTGTAGCTTTAATTAAACGTGGGCTGGTGTGCAAAAACGTCATGATTTATATACTCATGGGCGCAAATATTTAGAAGTGTAAAGCCTGGGCGCAAAAGGCGTGCGCCCGTGCCGGCTCCATTCAAGTTGATTGATGTATGTTCAATTGCAATAAGTGTAGTATAATTAACTAGAAGGTTTCCACGTGCGCTGCGGAATGAAACGGAATGCTGCAATTTCAAGGCGAGCTGCTGACATCACAGTATCGGAAAATACTGCATTCTAAACCAGCATACTGTGGAAACGGTTGTAATTTATCGGCTGGGGCAAAGCAGAGCAGACTAATAGGCGGCATCACTTACCTGCACAGCAAAGTGTAGGTATCAATGGCTCTCTAACCCCTATAGTAACTGGCCTCAGTTACTGCATTCGCAAATCGTATTTTTATTAGAGACTAGCTATTACCCGCGACTTTTTCCGCGTTATATTTATGATGTTTTCATTCCCTTATATTTATTCAGGATCAAAAGTATCCTAACATCATCTCCTTGACTCGAACTCTTTTTATTAGCGTCAAATGCTATGTAATCAGCCTACTAATTTACCCATTGTAAACACAATACAACATACAAACATGTATGGTTTAAACGTGAATGCGTATCGAACAAATAAACAAACTAATTTTCGCATTTATAATATTGGTAAGATGCCATGTAGATATCGCCATTAAAACTAATTAAAGACCATAATTTTACTTAAGTGTTGTCATTAAAATAAACTGAATGTCAAACTCAGCGGGCAGTGCTGAAGGCCTCTGAGATCTGTTAACTTTTCAATAACCAGCCCACTCTGAGAATGTGGCGAGTGGCATGGATGTATACATAAACCGGAGAACAACTACTCACTGCTCACATGAATACTGCCCCAACCGGGAATCGAACCTGTGATTCCTCGGTCGACAGGCAGACTACTATCAGGCTACGGAGTATTTTCTTGCCGGTGTCGTAAATAAAATACTGATGTTCTTTTACTACAAATATATTTGTGATTACAATATTATACCTACTCCGGTATTCTTGTTTAGATTTTATCTCACTGCAAAGCGAGTGTCTTTTTTCATGTGTGAAATCGTTCAGAGCGTGACAGTACCTTTAGTCTTTATAAGGACCGCCTATAACGGTTTGGCCGAAAACGTACCTTACTCGTAGATTGTTTGTCAATGCTGTTTTTCTTTAAATGTTTTCGGTCCAAGCTTAAAAACAAAACACATTCAGTTTCCAATAATAAAGACTAGCAAATACAAATATATCTAGTTTATATTCTGGAATTGCATGAAGTAAGTACTGCAATATTACACTGTTTTTTATTGGAAAGAAACTGAAAAAATGCAGCAGAAAATATAGATTACATA
Source organism: Dalla quadristriga (assembly GCA_018245335.1). Classification (NCBI taxonomy): domain Eukaryota; kingdom Metazoa; phylum Arthropoda; class Insecta; order Lepidoptera; family Hesperiidae; genus Dalla; species Dalla quadristriga. The sequence continues at coordinate 3,681 of DWLO01001991.1, read as the reverse complement.
ACGGTTATACGTCTAGACCTGCCTGCTGTCTATGTGTGTAGTCATAGTCTATGTTAAATATTAAGGTAGACCTACACACAATTCTTTCACATTAACCATTAAACTGATTTTATGTCTAGAAGGTCGGTTGCTAACAATGATATATGAATGGGATTATAACGATTTGCATTTCGATTTCAGACGGAGTATATTATTATGAATGTGGTTTTCTTCCGCTTTTATTGTGCTGCCTTGAAGCCCGCATAATATTCACCTCCTTATTGTAATACTGATGCACATGAGATGTTCGGTTATTTACTTTGCGTTGCTCAGCCGTTAAGTCCTTATCTACATCAATGACATGAAAAACTCCTTTGCTTTGTTGAATAATGGAAGAGGGTAGAGGATTAATAGAGAAGCGAAGATCGAATTTAAAATCGAGATATGTAGTCTCTGTAGTTCCAGGCACTCCGAAATAGATATAGTGGAAAACGATCCATGCCCAGCAGTGGACTAAACCACACGCTATGTAGACTGCTCCGCAGACTCAGCCAACATCTTTGGGAAACAGACGCGATGTTGATTATAATAGCATTACTCTGATTATAATAATACTTAGTACTTTGGACTGGGAATGGCTAACAAAATTACAGCAATTTTTCGTGCCGATTGAGGTCAGTAATAAACACGCTATACAACATTTTAAAGTTTATATTGAAACATTAGGTAACCAAAGCAAGTTACCTCATCAGTGGATGATGGGACTGCATGCGCGTTTTACTATTATCATCACGCAAAGAATAAAGTAGTTTTTATCTTCATTCTCTTTAACATGTAGTTACAATGTCTGCCTGTGTCTTTGAAATACACGAATAATGTGAACAGGCTGGATTACGCTCCAGTCGTCCAAACGTCCCGTGGAAGGTTTGAAGCGTTGCTCCAGTGTAGATTGGTGGATCGGCTAGATTTACTCAAGAGTCGAACTCCTTAGGATGCCTTAAGGCCTTTGGCAAAACTTACAACTGCTATGTTACAATAAGAATCAGTACCGAGTACATCCTAATAAAGTGCACGCAAGCGCGTATAAATTTTTACCATGCTTATGTAAATAAATACATCATTTCCTTTTGCTAACTTACCAAATAAATCAATATTTCTCTATAAACATTATACTCCGTGATTTGACTCGACAAATGAACATATCAATGTAAATAACCCAGTTATATCAGCACTGAAATATTGGTTACCATAAAGGTATATCATGAAATTAGAATATTAAAATCCAGTCTGGTAATTGGGAAATCGTGTCGGCGCGTGTCTCGTGTCTCATGTCACCGCAGCTCGGTTCTGAATGAGAAATCAAGAGTGGAGGCCATGCGACCGTGCCCAAATGTCAGAATTACCATTCGTGTTGTTGGTACCTGTTCCTGAACCAGACCATCGTTCGCCCTCGATAAATTAGCGAAAGAACTTTTGCAATAAAATAATTATAACTGTTCATAAATATTGGTAATCGTAGTAGATAACTTTATTTGAATCAATTAATACTGCAACAAAAACAAAGCTTAATAATAACATTACAATAATATATCTAGAACTATAAATAAATAATTTGAATATCTTGTTACCCCGTTTTTTTTTTTTTCAAATTATACCGCATTATTCTGCTGCCCTGCGTAAAAATCTTAATATGTACTTATAGTAAACAACAATTTATTGTAAGAAAGATCTAACGAACGATACGGCACATTAATTATGAGGGGCACATAATGGAGATCCACCATGTTCCGTTTGTCTTTTGCCAGCTTTCCTTCTCAAAACTATCAAGAACGGTTAATAATATGTTTATAGCATTAGTATATAGATAACACGTTGTATTCAATGGTCGAAAACGCTTGCTTCGGTTTGACGTCAGAGTTGTTATGGCTCCTTTGAAACGGTTCGTTTTGTTTATTTTTAGAACTCTTTTATAACCAACGACTATCAAAACTGTATTTATAATTAATGCAGATATCTGAATAAAACATAAACATAATGGCTTTGCCAGTTGTCTATCAGACGTAAATAGATATTCCAGAGTATATCCCATTGAGTAAATAATATCATGATAGATGCGATTTCATTGAAATTTATTTGTTATTAAAATAAATTTAATTATAATGTACGTATCTAATACTTAATACTTAATGAAAATCAATAACAAGCTACAAAGTTTTATTAATTATCAGTTATCTAAATGATCTCTCTCTCTTTGATGTTTACTATTACTACAATAAATAGTTTCCGTAATAAATAAACAAAATATTTTATATAATTCGTATAAAGATTAAGTCAGATCAGTAAATGTCAGATCTTAACATTTATATGACTTCGAGGAAAAAATATCTTAAGAATTTTAAGGTCATATTTTAGTATCACATTTTCTTATGTTAAGTCACATTAACATCTATGTCATTACTTATCACATTTTAATATAAGTATTACGATTCAAAATAAGTTATGTAAAAATGTAGTAAGTAGTAGTAACATGTTCAATTCCGGTACCTATTCGTTAACCACATAATGAAAGCTTCAATAAGCTGCATACACGTTCACATAGACGGCACAAGTAAATACCTGCATACTTGTAAATACCTTTATTTCATAGTAAGATCATTATTATAAGCATGATAACTACGTACAGTTTGGACTTTATAGTTTCATATAAGTAGTTTATTATAATAATTTACTTTTACTAAAAAAAATCTCAGTCAAAAACAGTCGCTGTGACGAAATCGGCCAGGAAGAAATAATCTTTGCCAAATAAGGTAAAACTGTGGAGTAAAAATTAGATAATAATAACCAGCATTAGTTCTCATTAGCATTTTTATTAGGTATCTTATTTGATATAAATAAATGTCTTTCCAGCTTGCATGCATCTTTTAACCAGAAAAAAAGTCAACAGTTTATCGTTCTCAAAGTGTTCCTTATTCATCTAAGGGTTATTTTTAAACCTGATTAAAATATCGGCACGTGCTCATACCAGCTGCCCGGCACCTGCAGGCCTATCGGGAGACCATTGAACTCTCGTAACCTTTCCCTGCCACTACATCTGACATTGTACTGAGTGCACAAAAAAGGGACACAGCTGACACATTTTATTGCAGGGTTTAAACCACATGCTAGGGACAGCATCAATAGAGTCTAGACGGACAGTCCCGATTAACCATCCACGGAATAACAGGTCTACACCCCATTTCAACACCAAATGGAAATCGTATTTATAGCATTTCACACAAATGCTAACTTGAAACTCTTAGGATTAAAGTTAATTTTGGTTACAAGCAAAATTGAACCATTTGAAGACGCAATAAAGTTGTTTTTAGCAGTAAGCAGTAATTCCATAAGTAAAACAAACACAAAATTACTGTTATGTTTTTTTTTATGTTTTCTCATTCTGATTTTCGTTTTGTGTAATTTTCGGTTCTACGTTTTTCTTTAGCGATCAATATGATATGAGTATAATTGACTTATCCATAGGTACGTACGACAAACAAATAATTTCTCGTCTGACTGACTACTCAGTCAGTCAGACGTATTCAGTACTTTTTCAGCCTAGGATCTCAAAATATAAATATTCATTTAGGTACTTATTTACTTTATTAAATAATAATGATAGCAATGGAAGGTACTGATCTAATCTGTGGTCATACTTTTTTCCCT
>DWLO01001990.1:0-13501 GCA_018245335.1 Dalla quadristriga | reverse complement strand
CTATTCAGTTTTTCTAGGATTTGCCCGCGGCTTCGTCCGCGTTTAGATTATGATGTTTTCATTCCTTCAGGATTTGTCTATTTATTCGATTCCAAAAGTATCCTATAACCATCTCCATGACTCAAGTACCTCTCTACCAATTGTATCACGATTTGTTGTATGGTTTAACCGTGAAGGCGTATATGAACAAACAAACTTAATTTCGCATTGATAATATAAGTAAGAAGTAAGTAAGTAAGATAAGTATTAAGTAAGATACTCCGTTTTATATCCGATTTCAACATCTGTTTCATCTATTTCCACATCTGTTACTTTATCATATGACTAGGTTTGTCGTGATATCAACAATGTATAGGAAAGTGCATCCTGTCATGAGAGCGGTATCCGCCCCCGCACGGATTGGACGTAAAAAATGGACCAATTTTTATAATAGTCGCTGGGGTCACGATCCTGATGTACTTTATTATAAACCGGAAACATTTATTACCTTTTCGTGGCGAAAAAATACTTACCTACTTTCATTAAATTTCTACCCAAATTGTGGGATTGTAACAGCTGGCTGCCTGATAGGATATGTTTGAATGAAATCTGCTCAGAGTGATTGATAAACCCTACGTTTTGAGGATAACAAAATCTAAAAAATAACAGCTAAACACACCATCATCTTATCCATAGTGGAAAAAGTTCACGCGTTTGTTTGTTTGTTGCGATGCGTGAGATGGAATGACATTTACACCACGTGTTCGCAAAAAGTATCCTGACTCAAACTAACTTACCATTGTATACTCGTGCCAGTTATCTTAAGGTCAGAAACCTACATCCAAAATTCCTTTTCGGTATTTAGATTTGTAATTCCAATCAGGGACCCAAAGGCAGCAAATGCAAAAAAAAATAGACCAACATGTCGATTACGTGCCAATTTGCTTCCAGAACACAAATTACAATAAACAGTACCTACATAAAATAATAATAATCATTTACACGAACAAATTCGAACGAACATTTGTTGCATTATTATTTGCATTTGTTATTGTATTTCTATCGATAATTGTGCCTTAACAAGAGTGAATGGAACAGGCGTTGCTCTTGCATTGTTAGTGCGACTACGCTGGGCGGCTGGGCGGGCGGCAGGGCGGGCCGAGGGCGGAATCGCCAGATGCGCACGCGACGAGCTTGCGTGCTAGTTACGCCTTGTCACAATGCATTAATTAAAAGCTATTTAATTACTTTTCGAATAATTGGAGTTAATTGAAACTGTCTGTTTCAATTATGATGTTTTACTAAGAAACTTCACGATGCGTAGGAATGCTTTACAATGCGCGTCGTGCGGAGGCATTCTGCAAGAATGATTAATGGAGCTATTTTCGCGTCTTTTATAAACATTAGTTTCATGTTTAATTCTAAATACCTACCTACACCTGCTGACGTGACTATTGACAAACATAGAGAAAATGGTTATAGTTATGTTTATAAGGAAACAAATTATTTTGATTGATTTTAAGATACATACATTCAATGAAATAAATAAAGAATAAAGAAAATTTTTACTAACAGGACTAACTTACACTAACAGTCCTAACTCCCACAGTCCTATTACTAATTAATATTAACCAACTATTATTCCTATTAACACCTAATACTAACAGGTCTAACTAATAGTTCTTCGCACAGGTTCTTTCTTGCACTATTTGAGGTTTGTTATAGATGTCCATAGGCAACAGTGGTTGGTAGAACAGCATCATCTTATAAAAAAAAATGTTTGCGTTCGAATCTTCAGTATCAAAATTAATAATACCTTCATGCTGTTTTCTCACATCTGCAGTTACTCACAATGTAACGAGTGTTCCCCTCCGACTGGCCGCTTGCACAATGCGCAGGAGGTACGGCAAGGGTGCACGGGATCCGATTGCAATCTTACACCTACTTCCGCTCAACTGTGTGTGGATTCGCATTTCAAGCAATCCATTCCAAGTATCAATAGCGCAATGTGTTGACACATTTGTTTGTTTTCCTTCACTCAGTTAGAAAATAAAAACGCTATTGAATTAAATTATTAGTCTACATTTCATATGCTCATGCTGATCCAAAATATTGCTTGTCTTAAAATATTGAATTTAAAAAAACTTGTCAACACATTTTACTGATATTGAAATTAGTTACGATACTGATCCGAACGCTCAACCCGGTCTGCAAGCAACTGGATAATCCGTGAGAATTTTTGTCATTAAAAGGAATATTTTCAAGAGTTGGACCATGACACATAATTCAATATTCCATATACGATTTCACCCGGCCAGATATAATCTGCTATGTTGTGGTAATATTGTTTAAATTTCAGTAAAAACACGTGTGATTCTCCTTTTTGATACGAGCGCATTGTGGCGTAGGCCGCTTAGCCCCATTCATTCCTCTCTCAATGCACGTACATTCAATGATGGGACATTTGACGACCGTTTCCTATGCAAAATTTCGCTTAATCCCGGAATAAAGGTGCGCATTTGAATGCTTCCGCTGCCCGAAATGAAAGCAAGTGTTGGACACAATGCATCGATGGAGACATGTTCATTTGGCGAAGTGATGCGATATTGTCATTGAGACGTCAGTCCTCGACACTGTTTACAAGCATAATAGGATTAGTTGCGAACGCTGAATGGTACCAAGTTATGCTTAACTTTTTATTCTGTTGGTATTAAGTTTTATTGAAATAAGAAATTGGAGTACCAATTGTGAAGTATTTAATATATATAGTAATCATTTTGAATGTTACGAAAGTTATAAAGTTTTGTAAAAAACATTAAAATTTCGTAGGAAGTAGAATTTCTGTCTAGTACGTATTTCATTGATAGGGTTTAATAGATAGTGGAATTTAATAGTGAGATGATTAACTTAGTTAAAATATATTCCTTAATTTAGCACTCCCTTGTTGAAAAGCAGCGCAATTCTGTTAATAAATAATATAGTCGCCTCTATGTATCTTTAGAAGGAACAAATCGGACCCTACAGATATTTGCACATTAGTATAGCTTGACCCAATCGGGAGTTGGATAGGTGACCGCCCATGTTTTTATGAGTAGGTATAATTTTATTAAATATTATATTTTATTAATGCTTGCGTACTTCGGAGGGCATATAGGGCAGCCAGCCACATCGGTTTGAATTCGATAGCAGTCGTTAAAATCTTCTGCGATGCCTTCGAGTGGCCTAATCCATTATTAATCCATTCAATGGAGCAGTGTGGTGAAGTGAGCTGCAGGCCTCCTCAGTTATAAAAAAAGACCCGAGCGCTGCAGTGGGTCGCTAGTGAGTTTTAGCCAAAGTCAGTACCTACACGTAAAAAAGTATATTTTATTTGATGTAAATGTAATGTAACGTAACAAGCAACTCACAAAGCGCTACACTAACCGGGCTCGCCGGCCAGCGGCGCGTCGCGTCGGCGAGCCTCATGACAGCGTCGGCCGAAGCGCGCCAAACAACAAAATAAACCAGCAAACCCGTGTAATAATGGTGTTTCCACCCTATAACAATAACTGCGTAATAGTCGAGAGCTTTTACGAGCTTTTGTATGCTTGTCGAAGCTTCCACTCCACGTTTTTTGTGATGAATGCTGCTCGTTGCACCGTACATCACTTTACGACTGAAATATTTTATTGAATACTAACTCCGCGCTTAAAGATTGAGCATTGATGAAGGAGGGCTCTGCAGCCGTTTACGGTTGGCCCTTTTGTCACATTGTTGCTATCATGAAATACTCTCTCGCTGAAAGAGGATTGAATATCATAAAACTGCTATTACTTGTACGAAACGTATTTTCGAGCCATGTGCGATGGCTTATTCTGAGAGTTGGATAAACAGACCGTTTCCAGAATGTGTTAACTGCCGCGGCACTATTTACTTATCAACTTATATAAAGGCGTGCAAACATTGAAGGCATGCCTTTTTATGCTATGAAAGTATATTACTACTGTACCTAACCTAACCTAAATGGGAATGTTAAGTAAGGTGACTACGTATTTGATGAATTCGTTTCGTGATTCATTTTAACTGGGTATTGCTTTTATAAGTTGGAACGCCATTTGTAAACTAACTTGCGTTGCTCGTGGAAAGTTGGCTTCAAAATCACTATATACCTTGCTACATAAGTATGCAAAATATGTATTCCTTTTTTTAGTATAAAGATATTCCGATGCAAACAATCTAGCCGCTTCTTTAACAACTAGCCAACGTTACTTGGCTACCAATTAATAGATAGAGCGCCTAAAAATAACAGTTCGACGATTTAAGACATATAACCATCCATAATAATACGTTTCTAAATCTAAGCATTTATTTCAACTAGAGATGATGGTGAGATAAAGTGGCCGCGTCGCCGCGTATAGATGCTCTGTTGTTGAGATAAAATTAATAGCAGCTATTAAACCGCGAAACACTCTGAGGAAGACTTCATTAATTTTCCGCGACGGACTACGCCTCTTAATGCACGAGATGGCCCGGCGATAGATTTATTAATTATCAATAATTTTGTAGCTATATTCTTATAAAATTGATGGCATTCGGCAACTTTAAGAGATGCTTATGCATGAGCACAAGCTTACGAGTAAATTTAATATATTATGTACGATTGCTTTATCGTAAGCAGAACGCCTGTTGAGGGTTTGGACGTTAGAGTAAGGAGGAGAAAAGACGTGGTAGTAGACAGCTGCCATAAATCAAGATGTTATCTGGTTGCAAGTAACAGCCACGCTAATACCAAAGGGTAAGTCGCCAGCCTTTATCCGAGTACAATCTTCACCCCTGTTTTATTGTGCGCCGACGAAATTAGGCTACCAATTCAACCAACACAAACTATGTACTATATTCATTGAAATTTATAAATTTCGTATATAACTTAATAAGAGAGCAATGTATATGCCACTCTCACAATGCCATTTTTCACAACTACGGATTAAATCTTACAAAGGCAATAAAATCAAAAGATTCCAAAACGCGTAATTACACACTAAACCGTATAATTTGAGAGTCATTCATTAAAATTCAACTAAAGATGAGAACAACAAAGTTCTTGGGGAATCACAAATCAAACGCAACTCGGCGATGGCCGTAGGCGTCGTAAAATCAGAGGCACGCTTAGACCTTCTTAGCTTTTCTAGATAAAGATTTATCCCGTAATATCATGTTGCTTTTCAGTAAATCAACCACCGAATTATCCGGTAGAGGAGCAATGATTAATCGATGGAGCTGCCGAAGTAATGACGGGATGATAGCACGACGCCGCACGCCATGGAGATATTGCGCTGCCTCTACGCCAGCAGGGCTAACGAGCACGATCTACTAGAACGTTTCCAAGAAGACGCTATAAGATCAATTTTACCTCCTATAACTATATCTATTTGACTCTTGTAACTCAAACTTGACCATTCAAATAAATTCGACCGCCATATCAAAAACTCCAATAGATTTAAGTACTATGAAAATATTCATAAAAAGTGGTCTTGCTTCCTATATAAATATATTTTAACTGTACACTGATCAATTTTAATTAAACACAGACTTTAATTAAATTTATGTGCAGCGAATGATATTTCATAAAAATAAAACACGGTCGTAGTGCACCTAGGAAGTCTTTATTAAGATTGCGACTGCAAAGAGGCGGGTTCGTCCACTTGTTAGAGAATTTGAATAATCGCCGCATTACCAGATAGCATTATGTACGATCAAATAAACCATAATAAACATTTATTATGATTAAAGTAACTGGCGTACATGCAATATCTACAGTTCAATAATCCTATAAATTATGTGTGGATAATTTGTTTATATTTTGTAATGAAAGAAAACTTATTAACATGATTATTGAAAACCGGTGGATTCTTAGAATATTTAAACATAATCAAAGCATGAATTCATGTCTTATGTCACAGAAATCATGTCATAAATATTATCTGCCAGCAAGTACTTGTACATTGAATTGACACTGTTGCACGTGTCAATTCTTATTTATTTAATAACTACGCATTAAATTACATTTAAGTGATCATTGTTATATGTAGGTAACGTTATTTCAAATTATTTCAAATAACTGTTTTACAGATTCTTTAGATTGAGATAATAATTATTGGCCAGTGATAAAATATTTGGACGTGGCAAAAGATTGATACCCGCGCGAGAAGAATCCCGCGCAGTCTCTAAATCACCGGGATCCAAGAATTTGCACTTCCACTTCATCGGTCATATTTTAACGATAATGATGGTAAGCGAGCGTGATAATAATTGTTATTACTATGATCCACATCTGCTATTATTTCATAATTGAGGGCTTTTGGGCGAAACCCTGCAATTATAAGAAGAGCCCCGAGCAACGATGAACAACATGCAACGTAGTTTTTGCTCCTTCTCCAAATTGTTGCATCTAAATATATCCAGTTAGACATACCTTCTTAAGATCGCAGCAGCTCTTAGAATTTTGAGCTTAACCAATCTATAATATAAATTTTTCTACTTATTTTGCTCAAATTACTTTGCTTTGACAAATTGTTACATACAATTTTGTAAATTATATGCGTGGAAATATTTTAGGAAAACCGAATTTGTTTTACGAGTAAAATACCTATCGTTATTTGATTTTAAAGTATTACCGTAACTAAAAATAGTAAACAGCTTCATTTTTAAAAAATCGAGCAACTAACGAAAAGCCATGATTAATGACACACTTTTATAAAAAAAAACCGTCGTGATCGTTTTGATTAGCCGTCGGCCTTTTAATCGGGCAGAAATCTATATGCCGTAATCCTTCGGAGTCCTGAGAAAGGAAGATTCATTATTTATTATGAATATTAGTCAATTTTTATTTAGTCAAAAAAGCGGGCAGCGACGGCGCGCCCGAGCGGCTATATGCAATTAACTGAGCCAACCCTGTAATTATGGACAGTAAATTTCTGGACGCGTCCAAGTTGCGTTCGCGTATATTGTTCTATCTATTGAGTTTATTCGGGATTAGCTCGATGCTAATATACTCTCATCTTATTACGTTTTTTATTATTTATTTTGTATTGACGGATTAACTGATGTATATGAATGAAGATATGTGACGTAGGACCCGTTTCATTGAGTAATCCTTTGAAGGAAGGATGTTAAATTGCTTTATTGTATGTAATATTAAATTGATTTCGCCTCAATATTTGCTCACTTTATGAGATATCAGCATGCTTACTCACAAGAAGCAGATTTTCTTATAGTATTGTCTAGATATCCGAGGGCTACAGCAATACGTAACTGTATGTTACAGCGTATATTTTTTATATAAAATAAACATTCCAAAGAAGGTTAGATGAACAAGAAATTTAACCACTGAACATTTTGGACGACAATATCTTAGGCAATTCAGTGGACAAACTTCAGTGCTATTGAAATCTTCATTATTTCATAGAACTCAATAAAAACACTACAATTTACAAAACAACTTTAAAATGACAAAAGCTTAAGGCTGGGTTATTCGAAGCCTTGCTATATCGTGATGTTTAGGTAACTTTTAAATATTTATACGCCCCTCAACTATTGTATCTTCACAAAGCAAACAATGACCGAAATTATGCATACGGGCACTATCTATGTTTAATATCACGTTGAAGATAATTATAATTAAGTTTTGTATTTTGATAAATTCTATCAGCTAGTGGAAACGGCTAAATTATGGTAATTAATTTAATTTAATTATAAAGGATGTATCTTGTACATACTGTGGTAATACTCGGACAAATGAGATCATGTAATAATAACATTATATAGGCAAGTGGCACTTTTTAAAGTAACTTACACAAAAAACACAGCCTACATTTAATACTTGGTGTAAAGCAGCCATTGCAGGTCACACACCTTTTATTCGGGTCGTCAGTCCACCTCGTCGATCTTGAATCCATGAACACCTTAACATAAGAACATTAACGCATATTCAGTTAAAAAGGACTACAATGTCATCTGTATCATTTATATGTATTCTAAGTTGGTCATAGTAAAATAGCTACTTCATGAAGACACGTACGTCTTGTGTTCCACCAAATATACAACAAGTATGTCGGAAACCACTTTCATCCGTTACACGCAGTTGTTGACAGGTTCTTAAAATCAACATCACGTAGGTATTCAGTGAAAAAGCTACGTCATAGTTGTTGTTGTTTTATTAATTAACCGAAAGTTAGAGGAGGGTTTTGTTTTGACCACATGTTTTGACCAGAAATAGTGTCGAATCTCATACAATTTTTCTTAATCCTAACAAGTCAGCTTAGCCATCCAGTAATCTTGTTAAAGCTCGAGTCGGTTTAGTTTGAAGGCGGTATAATTCTGTAACTTGTCATTCCTGACACATTTATTTTTGTTTGGCATGACGTGTAACGTATGATAGTCGGGCAGCATATTAGTTATATCGAGGCTGTACGTGCCGATCCCTGACCCCTATTCATTCACAATCAGAGTCGTGTCGTGACACATAGTGCCGTGTCGTTGTCGTGTTCCGTAATTCCGAGACACAATGGAATTCCCGTCATGACTCGACGAAACGCACCCATTCATGCTACGCCACACGAGAACTCGCCTACACTGCAAATGGGTAAACACTGAATGGATATCCTCCGAAGTTTAATTGCTACACTTATGACATTATTTATCTCAACAACGTTATGTGACTGAATCGCTGAAATCCGGAACATGGTCTCGGAGCAATATGAATGAAGCAATGAACATGAATATCTAGTCACGGTGTCGATAGTCGATCGATAGTCGATCGATAGTCGATCTAAAATCTTTAAAACGGGTTCCAAAGACTTGAGGCTTTATTTGTAACTACTGAAATCGTTGACTTAAAATCAGTCACTCTGGGCATCTCCGTGGTCGCATCTGTATTGTCAACCTCTATGCTATAAAATAACTCATGAAATCCTTCTCTACCAATTGGCCTAAACCGTCATATCGGTTATGAATATGTGCACGATATTATTATAATACATTATTCCTCCAAGAAAAAATCATTGTGGATCGAACTGGTTTGCGTAAAGAATGTAAAGAAAAAGAGAAGGTCGATTCGAGCCGGTAAAAGCGCGCGTGAATGGCGACCTGCGACCCGCAATTTGCATACAATGGCCGCCTGCGTGGGCGCTCGGACTAGCCCGGTTTGGATACATAATGTGACCGTGGTCCCATGTAGCGAGGATAAACCAGCGAGATTTAAAGTTTACTTATGATTCTGACAAACTATTTGAAGCTCGATGTAATGCGCATTTATTTATTTATTTATTTTATGTTAGTAAGATAGCAAACAAGCATGCAGCTCCAATCATCCGCTACCGCTCATGACATCTGGGACAAACCTCGAACAAGACCGTTAAAGGAACTGGAGATGTCAGTGCAGTTAGGATGAGATGGTGTAAGTATTGCGCACGCATGCTAAATTACCTCTCTCCTTTTTTCTTTTTATTTTTTGTTGACTCTATTGGCCTTTATAGCGTCACCGAATAAGTGGTTAATTTTCCTTAACACGCCCAAAGCAGATTAGCAACAAAATGTTGACATACCACAGTTAGGCTGCCCAGACGGACACAGATTCTACCACGTCTACTTTGATTCCACAGCAAAAAAATATTATACGGCAATAATAATACCTGTACTCTGTCTAAGAACAACAAAACCGCAGAGTGGGCGTGATCAATGTGGCATGTTTATTTCAATCGGCAATTTTTCAGCCGGTATGTACTGCAATGCAGTTGCCGGGGAGATTTATTGCTGAGAGTTCCCTCGAATCAAACGGCTTGATTAATGAGCGCTCGATCTATTTACTGCTCGCTGCTTTGTATCACTGCAGAGCGGATCTAAGTGCTCCGGTGGCTTGAAATTTTTAGTTATAAATGTTAAATGTTCATTAAATTGAATTTCTTTTATCGACATTCTTAAATGGTTGATTGGTACTTAATCGTTGTAAATGAAATCCGCATCAACTTCCGCTAAGAAAATCACGGAAAAAATATATTTATAACACTTACAAATTATCTTAAAATAATGGTCTCAAAAGTCTGACAATTCGCAGATGACCAGTGCGATGCACTATAGCCAGAATCTTTCTCATTCTTAGAGAAGACCTGTGTTCAATTCTGTGGGTCGGTAATAGATTGAAGATAATGATAATAAAGATATTAGTGACGTACCTAGTTATAAATTTGAAACAAATAACCATATATCGTTAAAACTTTGGGTTTTAGTGAAGTTAAAATACCCGCTGGCGTAAAAACTCTCAACCTTAACTAAACACGTTATCACAAAACCCAAAAGTGAGTGCATAAACGGAGCGTAACAGAGTGGGGAAGCGATAATTTCCCATCGGATGGCGTACTCGACTTGTTCCCATCAAGGGTGTACCTAATATGATACGTAATGCGAAAATAGGGCTGCCACGCTATGCAATACGAGGGAAATCTATGCTAGAAAGTTGCAATTTTAGCTTTATCGCTTTATTACTGATGTCAGAACTATATTTTTAGTATGACGTGGCAGTATGGATTTGATTTTTTCCAACATTTAAAACAGACACACAGACATAAAAGAATAAGGAGTGGTTTTACCTAATATTTTCAGCAAACTTATAATTTGTTCCTGCTTTTAAAACAAAAAAGGATAAACACTAAGAGAATAAACGATAAAGACGATTCTATAAAATCTTCAAGATTCGTATCATCGAGATCTAAAAAGAAGACCATCCAAGAACTAAAACAAAGAACGATGTCAAGATGGGAAAGGACCATAAGTATCTACGGAAGATTTTTTTTTTTTTTTACGAATAAGGTCAACCGCTGCCGCCCATGACATGTGTTACAAACTTCTAATAGGACCGCAAAATTAACTGGAGATGTTAGTCTAGTTAGTATTAGATGTTAATAGGAATGTTAGTTGGTCCGTAATCGTTAGTATAAGGACTATGGGAGAAAGGACTGTTAGTGGTGGTCGCCTGTTGTATAAGTGTAGCCGGCATCCACACCTTTCCGACCGAAACACAATTGTTGAAAAACAATAATTTCACGGCAGAAATGAAAAAACGAACGATGAAAAATACTTTGATAGCTAATAATAAGCAGCAGTTGGCAGCCCTAGACAGTTAGAACAGTACGCCAGTTGACCGCATTACGAGCGCGACGAAGCGGGCCGCTCCCCGGGACTATTTATCAAATGATCATTTGATTTTCTTGTGTTTGATCACTGAACACATTAGAATTTGCAACAGCAGCGGGTACACTTTGGTAGCTTCACTCTATGCTATGTTTCGTATTTTTCAATAATTTTATTAAAACATAAAATTAAATGAATTCATGTCTCAATTATAGAAACCAATAGAAAATCATAGAAGTAGAAAGTGAACAACTTTCACGGAGGTTTGTATTAGACGACATTGGAGCGAGCTAATAGGTAGCATAAATCAATAGTTAAGTTATCCGTTTTTCCATTGATTGAATTCTATTGATTCCGTTAGATTTAATGAAAAAGTCTGCCTTTAAGAAATTGTCTAGTGGCAAGAACATTTAATATGAGTTGTTTACGAATTTTACCATTAGACAGTATTAGAGGCATACGTTTTTCTTTAATTTAATGGAAAATGGATAATGTTTTGTCCTTGCTATAACCAGGGATATCAAGCAGAATCGAACCTACACTTTCCAAAGCAATTGCGCACTCAGCGTCTAATCTCTCCTACGCACCCTCTCCCTCTAAGGATACGTCTTATAAAATACGATCTGTTTTGATTGTGGCCTGGGGCACAAATCAATTAGGACTCCCCAGCCCCCCCGGGGCGCAGCGCCCGCGACACCCGAACCAGTGGCTCGTTTTATGACACATCACACAGCGAATCGATTCATTAACATTCACCAACTTTATTACCGCCAATTGGCGGGACCTTTTATGCCTATAATCGACGTTGATTGTTATACATTTGTTCACCTTCACTAAGCAGCATTGGTTAATTATTTGGTAGGATTAAAATAGTCAGAGCTTCGCAAATTAAAACTTTAATTAAATCCTATCTTTCTGTAACACCTTCTAATATTTTCTTATGACAATATAAAGTTTTAACGTAGCCGTGTCTGTCTGTAAATTGATTTTTTTTTGAAAATTCCATATGGTTTACATAGGGACGTATGTGTATGGAACCCAAACATCATGGAAATATTTTGTCATAACACCTCGATCTCTTTCTAAAGATATATGAAATATCTTCTGATATTTCAGTGGAATACTCACAAAAGGGCAATCGCATGACTTAGCAATAATTAACATTCAGAATACGCGGTAGCTCATTCCTCATTACCAATGAATGCCAAAAATAAATAGTGCACACTGTTTTTACATTCACCCATTCATTAGCAATTTATATAAGACTGAAACTTATGTCTATTATCTCTAGTTACTTCGTACAACGAATAATATTTCGAGACTAAAAACGTGTTACATAAACAGATTATGTAAAAATTTTAATTGAATCAGCGCAAGTTACTGCCAAGAGACTCGTGCACAAAGTATATTTATTTTCGTTTCGTTGGTAGATACTTTCAAAGTATCTTTAATTTCTATAAATATAACTTAGAATTTACAAAAATAACAGTAGTACAGCTGTATTTATAAGTTGCCACTATCAGAGTTACAAAGCTTTTAAAATATGAAAGTAACTGCAACATTTTGTGGTAATAAGCTAATTTGGCTGTTTGTTACCAAATGGATTACAGAATCTCATATTTTAAGCTAAGCATCGGATCCTACAGAAGATGAATCCGATTCAGTATAAACGAGAAATAGGAATATCAAGTTTAACAGCCCTCTGTAATGTTTCTGTACTACAAAAGGTTTCTTGTTGCTACGCTCACGATGTTAATTTGATTATTTCATCAAAGTTACTAAACTTAAGGCTACATCATAGGGCGTATCGATTTATAATTAATCTTCGATTTAATACAAAGTCTAATAGAAAATAATGACGTAATAGAGGCCGCTGGCGACAGGGTCGTTTCCCACGCCGCTTCAGACAAATTTACGTTTTTTTGAGCCGAAAATAAATTAAGTTTCTGTAATCAGGCGCCGCCAGATTCCTGATCCTGACCCGTTTCTTCGCAATATTTCTAAAACGCTATTACAAATACATTTATATGACCGCACAAAAAAGCTCTCGGGCAATTTTCGCCATATAATGAGGCCATTATGGGGAATTTTGTTTTACCAACATAATAACACTGCCTTTTATTCGAGCGATCCTGTCCGCAAAGGACTTCCTGTTTTAAGGGACAATATCATTCCAGACTTGATGAGATTTTCGTGCTAAAATTTTAAGACTAAATTGGCATCATTATGTATTTAGTTTGAGGATTAAGAACTATGTATGCGCGGAGGCTTGCGAATTTAGTTTAATTATGGGGTTTGTGGACTGTATAGGATTTAAACACTGGTATCAATTGGGATGTGAAGGCAACAAGGGAATTGG